>CM076581.1:789018718-789277556 GCA_034641835.2 Pinus albicaulis
CCTACGAGGTGGCAGGAAACACATAAGGGGTCATTCGAGGATTGGGAGGAATGCCACGAAATGATGATTCTACAGTTCGAACCTCTAGCTCACCTACGTGTGGAGGCTTTCCTTGGCCAAGGAGATCTGCGCAGGCATGTGGCCTCGTGGATGGAGGCATGGTGTGAAAGGACCATCAACGAATGGGTCCACTTGTTTATCCATGCATTGGGGCCAATTCCCACTACATGGTATCTTGATGCAGAGCTACACCAGCGCACCCACCAATGGGAGACCATGCAGGACGACTTTGTTGGGATTTTCGGGTTGATAGGTGGAATTGAGGCATTAGATGAAGCTTTGTAGGATATATATGCCCTAGTCTTTGATGAATCATGCCCTCGTACAGCGTATGGGGAAGCAACGTGGGATACACAGATGTATGATATTGTCAACTTACGCAATCTATCAATGGAAGAATATGATGTAGACCTGTGAAATATTACTATCCCAGAGTCGGAGGGAGAGCACGCAGTTGTTGGACCCTCGCTGTAGACCGTCGATGTGACTAAGCCTCTTAAGCTACGGGAAGTCAACATTGGAACTTAAGAGCAACCTAAGCTAGCTAAAATTGGGGATTACTGGATGAGGATACTATAGGAAAATTCACAGAGCTTCTCACAGAATACCAAGACCTGTTTCCTATGAAATTCTCAGAACTTAAGGGTATTACAGGGGACCTAGGGGTCATGCGCATTACGCTAAAACCAGATATGCGCCCTATTAATCAGTAAACTTATCGATTGAACCCCAAGTATAAGCAGAAAGTCAAGGAAGAAATTGAAAAAATGATAGCCACAAGTATCATTGAACTTGTTGAACAATTAGATTGGGTAAGCCCTATGGTGGTTCAGGAGAAAAATACTAAAGGAGAAATATAAATTTTTGTTGACCTTCACAAATTGAATGATGTCTGTGTACATGATCCCTTCCCTATGCCAATTTTTGATGAAATTCTTGATAGTGTGTGAGGGAAAGAGGGGTACTCGCTCACTGATGGGTTCTCGGGCTACTACCAGATCAAGATCACACCTGAAGATAGCAACAAAACTACGTTCTCCAATGAATGGGGATCCTTCCAGTACATTGTCATGCCGTTTGGGCTCAATAATGCCCCTGCCATCTTTTCGGAGGTGGTGGTCACAATGTTCAAGGAATTCATCCACAAGTTCTTGGAGGTGTATTTTGATGATTAGATAGTATTTGGTTTGGTAAAGAATCATGTCTCGAACTTGCACATGATGCTAGAATCCTGTAGGAAGCACCATATTTCCCTGAATATTAAGTGCATATTTTGCATACCTTTCGGGATCTTGCTAGGCCACATAGTCTGTCGGCAGGGGCTAATGGTTGACCCCGCCAAGGTAGTGGTTAGCATCAACCTAGCAGTCCCTATAATTGAGAAATAGCTACGCTCTATCCTCGACATACAGGCTACTACAGGAAGTTCATTCAAGGCTACGCACTGATCACAACACCTATGGAGAAATTTCTAAAGAACGACGTTTCATTTTTTTGGGAAGAGGAGTGTCAGAAGAGCTTTGAGTTACTAAAGGAGAAGATAGTCTCTACACCTATCCTCATATTTCCTGACTAGGCAAAGGTTTTCCATGTACATTTAGATGCTTCATGGATCGCCCTGGGAGCTATCATTACACAGCCTGGGAAAGGGGACATTGACCATCTAGTTGCATTTTCTAGTAGAAAAATCTCTAGTGTGAAGTGAAACTACTCCACTACTGAGCGCGAGGGGTTAGCCATGCTATACGCCCTGTAGAAATACCAGTATTATCTATTAGGAGGGCACTTCAAGATGTTTATAGATCACTAGGCTTTGAAGTACCTAGTGAATAAGCCTGTGTTGGGGGGGGGGAGAGATTTTCCAATGGCTGCTGCTATTTCAAGAATATGACTTTGAGATCATCGTGAAGTCGGGGAAACTAAATTCTATGTTAGACCACTTGTCCCAAATCTAGAGTGGCGAAGAACCAACCAACCTAAATGAAGGACTACCCGATGCGTAGCTATTTTCTATTAAGGTAATTGATGCACACTTCACCAACATCATTCACTTCTTAACTACGGGGATGGCACCTAGAGAGTATTTAGTACAAAATAAGAAAGATTTGGTAACCCACGCAACAGATTTTACCATCACAGCGGGCCACTTGTATAAGCTGGGAGCTGATGAAGTGTTGCAAAGATACGTTTTGGAGCATGAAAGACATGCTGTATTAGCATAAGCCTACGAGGGCGTAGCACAAGGTCACTACACAGGGAAAGCAACGACAAAGAAGATCTTGAGAGCTAGGCTATGGTGTCCCACACTGCATAACAACTCTCACAATTATTGCAAAGCCTGTGACACATGCCAAAGAACAGGAAGACCATCATGAAGAGATGAAATTCCCCTCAACTGTAGATGGCCCTGCAAGAATTTGAAAAATGGGCCATAGACTTTGTTGGGCCCATCAACCAACTAGGGAAGAAGACAGGTGCACGCTACATCATCATTGTGATTGATTATGTAACCAGATGGGCCGAAGTGCAAGCTGTGAAGGATTGTACTAAAGATACCACTGCGTACTTCATTTTTGAACACATTCTAACCAGGTTTGGCTATCCAAAGCTCTTGATGAGCGATAGAAGTACACATTTTGTTAATGAAACAATACAAGCCTTGATTGAAGAATTTATGATCCACCACAGGAAAAGTACCCTGTATCATCCACAGGCAAATGGAGTTGTAGAAGCTTTTAATAAAATCTTGGAACATGCACTAACCAAGGTCTATAATGTCGATCACAATGACTGGGACGTGCGCATGCCATCAGTCCTTTGGGCCTAACGAACCACCTGTAAGAAACTGACTCAGAAAACACCATTTCGGATGGTTTATGGAAAGGAGGCCATTATGCCCATGGAGTCTATTGTTCCTAGCCTGTGTATTGCAGACTTTACAAACATGGCGGAGCCTGATATCATGCAGGAGCGGTTAGCACAACTCATGGTCTTGGAGGAAGATCGTTTCATTACTAACTTCCATCAGCAAGTTCAAAAGGCCTAGGAAAAAGCATGGCATGATCGACATATTCGTCAAAAGATATTTGCGGAGGGAGAATTGGTCTTGCTATACGATAACCAGTTTGCGAAGCATCCAGGGAAGTTCCGTCAACACTGGATAGGTCCCTATATGGTAAAGGAAATTACTGATGGAGGAGTTGTCCGGTTAGCCACACTACGCGGTGATATGGTATCAGGATATGTCAATGGCAGCTGTCTCAAACCATACCAGATCAAATGACTATATGACCAGAGTAGCTGTTGCACGGGTAGGGGGACAAACGCAGGCCAAACTGTGGTTTGCGCATGGATCGTTCATTGGTCTAGAGGCCCGGAGAGGTGCGCTGGAAATGAAGGGGTAATATATAGCTGCAAAAACTAGCCATTGGAATAGAAAAACTTGGTAAAAAGAAAATTTTATTGTTGAAAGGAGTAGGAAACCGACAATTAATGAGCTGATTTCCGAAGATTTTTTACCATTTACTTGATGGCAAGTTTTAGATAAAATTCACCCAGCCATTGGTCACCACCCAAGGCTATAAAAGCAGGATAGAAGCTCAGAAGAGGGTTCCATGCATTCTGAAAAACTTGTGCCTTGCAATTTCTAGTAACTATTGTACTATGTTCATGTCTGGGCATGCTACCCCCTCTTATAGTAGCAACCCTGAGTTCATCTTCTGTGCAAGAATGAATGCATCCAATCCCACTAAATCTTCGCATAATTTGGCCTTGACGGAGAAAGAATCCGAAGAAACACTGGAAGTCACCCCTGAGGTTGAGGAGGTCATGTCCACACCGAGCAAGGGAAAGTAGGTGGATAAAAAGAAGGGGAAGGGAAAAGGCCAGGAGCAAGGGCTGGGGAGGGCTGCGAAATGAGCTGGGGTGAAGCCACGTACCTCCCCTCGAAACATGAAATCCTTTCAAACAATGCCCTAGGCATGTTCGCCTAACCCATCAAATATACCTATGTCTGCTCACGGAGGAGGCTTAGATCGCTGAACCAATAAATTGGCTCCTACCCTATGTTCGGCCTCGCAGGCCCTCGCTGTGCACGCCCAAGAATCTTGATGGGATGCATGCCTATCTGTAGATCCCTCTGATTCCTGGGGAGGTCCCCAACATTCGAGAATCCTTTGGCAAGCTTCACATGTTCAAATTCGACGATCATGTCCTAGCCAACCTAAATGCCTTCCTAGAATTGGCACCGGAATTATATCTCGAAAGGGTATTGGAGGACGACGTGCTGAAGGTAGTCCCCATGCCGTGGGCAAGAAGAATGGCTAGTTTTGATTTATTAAACTTGCTGCAGATGCCTCACTTTGACTATTACAATATCACTGACCGAATTGTGTGACAGCTGCTAGCTCTAGTCCATGACATCTACTTGTGTATCTAGGACTACATTCCCATTGATGCAGCACTCATACACCTTATTTCTGGTCTTCCCATGAAGGCGCTGAATCCCATGGAGTGCGTCTATAATAAATATGAGCAATAGATCATTGATAAGGTGTGCAATGATTACCACGTTGAATGGAACACTAGGGGGTTCATGAACAACACTATTAGCAACCTCGGTGCATGCATGGGCACCTTGTTGTTAGCATGAAAAATGATGCGCAAATGTCAGGTTGCCACGGTCCCTGCAAATTTAATTCAGCTCACTGGCCACTGTGAAAAAGGGGTCTTCTTCAACTAGTCCCAGTTCCTGTGTAATGAATTTTTGGAGAACATGCACGAAGCTCGGGATCATGGAAGGGAATTTTGCTACTCCTAGTTGCTTCTCCTCATTGTGTTGGTTGCATGAGAAGCCCCAGATGACTCGGTCCTCCTTGAGCTCAAGCAGGATATATGAGAAAGGGCACAGATGCGAATCTATGGGATTCAAAGGATGAGCAACACATTGAAGATTATAAGGTCTTCTGGGTCCTATTTCAGAGCGGGCTCATAGCAGCAATCCACTCCCGGTCACGCTTGTCACCAGCAATCTATGAAAAGTATAAGAGCATCGCAGTGTTCTAGGTTACGATGCACAATGTGCAGATCTAGGGTCGTAAGGATCTAGTGTGGGTATCACTGCCATATATGGTTGTTCATGAGGAGCTTAACCATCTTATTTCTACTTGGCCTCCACACTAGAAACTAGGCTTCAAATCAAGTACATAGGACACTGCAGGTACGATTGCCAAGAAGACCACCCTGCTGGATACCACCAAGGAGACAGAAGGACATGGCAAGGATGGTAGAAAGGGTGTGGACAAGGATTTGAAGCAGGATCTGGGCAAGGAGGGTCTGGATGCGCAATTTACTGACTCCCCGCATGGTAAAAAATAGACTGGTAACCCTATTAAAGGCCAACAAAAGAAACGACGAGCTAAGAGGCCAGATAGGGAAACTGAAGTTACTCTAGCAGAGGAAGACCTGGAGAAAATTGCAGACGCAGTCACCCTCACCTTATAATATAAATGGCTATCTTTGGAAGAGCAGCATAAGGCCGTGGTCGCTACACTCCAATCTGAGCTCTAAGCTTTGCAGTGCAAAACTGACACCCTGTAGATAGGCATGATTCAGACAAAGCCACCCCCAGAAACTAGCACTGAATTGATCATCACAATGGAAATATGCCTCTGCCCCTTACCAAGCATAACATTCATCTTGAGCCCACCTGCCTTAGGAGCACAAGTCCAGGCCTATGCAGAGGTGCAATTGGATTTAGCCTGACTCCAACATGAAACACTGCAGGTCCTCCACGCATCCCTTTTCGAGGAGTTTCAACACAGAGACTGCCTTGTGCACTAGTACCTCAGTACAGTTGAGAAGAAAATAGTGGAGAAAACCGCTGAGGTGTCCCAGGCGCAGGCTGGATGCACCCTCACCTACACACAGTAGACCGAGTTGGAGCGCCTAATCAGTAGGCTCTACGCAGATGTAATTGCGGATATCCCGGATTCTGATACCCTCCAGGCCACGATTGAGGGGCTTTTTGTAGCACTAAGAGCTTCGAGGACCAAAATTTAGACTGTCAAGACAGATATGGACCAACAGATTGCTGCCTTACAGGCCAAATTACAGCCAGAAATGCCACCTGAAGTAAGAGCCCAGCGAGTCACGCTGATCACAGAGGCCACCAATAATATTACTGATCATATTTCTCAGGGCACAGATTTTTTGGACACAGCTATGCAGCTATGGTCTAAGGTGCAGCGCGACCCTCTCCTCCATGATTTTACTCAAGAGCTACGCTAGAAGGAGGAAGAGTTTGAACAACTCAAAGCTACTATGTCCACTTTGATTCCAGCTCAGTGCCTGGCACGACTGTGTACCAGCCACACACTTAGATATGACATTGATGAGATCTACCACAAAAAGAAGGTTCTCAATTACCACCTCAAGCCTTAAGCCAAGGAATCCCTAAAGATCTCTCAGGAAGTAGATATTGTAGTTAAGAAACTGAGCTAGACCTTGGAAAGCGTCACTGCTACTACAGAAGGTCCAACTTTGTAGAAGTTGGCGGATATTCATTAGAATACTGTTGCACAGAGTGAAGGAGTGTTGCCCCCACTGGTTGATGCAATCAAGCAACTTTAGGTGAATATGCAAACCCCACGGCCGCAGTGACTCGGGACGAGTCACACGATTGCGTTGGGGGCTTGTTGGAACAAGGTTCCCTAACCTGCATTTTTTATATAATTTTTCAATAGTCGGTCTTGCGTAGGGGTTTTGGGGTGGGTCAAAGCCCCTAATGTTTTTTAATGGGTTAAAGGGTAGCTTTAGGGTCAGATAGCAAAGGCTACGATGTTCTAAATAGATATATAGTTGGGTGTGGTAGGCAAGTAAGACAAAAGATTGATGCTACGTGTGAATTGTCGAGATCTATTTGGGTTTCTTGGTTAAGGACTTCTGCTAGCTGTGTGTGTAGAGATCCTTAGTATTTTTGTGTGTGGACCACACTAGGCTATGTGCAAGGGTTGTATTTTGGATTATAATTGGTTTTTTGGATACTAATGAAATCAGAGTATATTTGAATTGTATTTTTGGTATTTGGATTGATCGTGTTTATTGATGAAGTGCATCTATGATATTTATTTAAGTTCCGAATGTACCTGTGATCTAAGAATTAGCTGCAATTGTAATGTTCTGTGATGGTATTTGCTGATGCGCATGTGGATGTGAATGTATTGATTAGATATGTTAGCGATAGTGGCTTTGTTATGGTTATGTGATGATTATCCTGTTAAAATAGCTGCAAATAGACTCATTCTGTGTGAACCTAATAATTTACAACAAATATTTGTCTTAAATTACCTACTCTCTTCTAGGTTGCAGAAACCTAGTTCTAGCACCCTCCCATACTACTTCAGGTGAGACCTTGGCCTGCGAAAGTAGGTCATTACTGAAAGGGCTAGTAGTATAGGGGTTTGTTGGCAAACCTTAACCTCCGAACTTGGGTCAGGACCCCTCAAGCCAACAACATGCATTCACATTGTCTGACATGTGTTAGCATGCCTTTTCATTCATTTGCATGCCCTGACCCTGCATAGCTATCATGCCCTCACAACTACCCTTACTTAATTTGTATCTTGGGAACCCAACCAAGCCCTCGCTTGACTACAAGAGCTTTACCAAGTTATAGTTACTACAACTAGACTATGTTGTTGAATTTTGTAGCTTGGGAGGTACTCCATAAGCCTAGTGAGATGGGTTTGTGTGAGTTTGGTCGCAAAAGGCTTTGTGGGAAAAGAATCGAAGAAAAGGGATTTTGGACCCAAGATGGAGTTTAAAATCGAAAAGAAAATAAAAAAGGAAAACTAATATTTCCTAAGGTCTAAGTAGATAAAAATTGTAAGTTCTAGAGGGTTCCTAAGAGGTCTAGGAAAACCTATTTAAGGAGTCCTTAGGAAGAAGGAAATAACATCAAGTGAGAAGGAGCTCATTTGATCAAGGGGAAGAAGAGAGATGTAGTCCTAAAGAGGCCATGATAATTAGCATGTCTAGCATTCATTAAGATGCCCCAATATGCTTTGGCATGGTTTAATATTAAATTTATTTGAGATCAATTATTGGAAGTAGAAGAGAAGTAACAGAGGATGACTTGGCACTTAGAATGCACTAACACTTGGCACTTGACACTTATTTCCACCTATTGTTGGTGTGCATAGCATTCCCCTCCTAGAAAATGTAAATTGATGACTTATTAACCCTATGATGTGTTCATTTCATTGAGTTTAACTTGTTTCTCCTTTTTGTTTCCTTGATAGTCCCTGACATGTATTGTCACACCCTTGCACATCTTGGCATGCCTTAGCACTTGACACATCTTAGCATATTTGACATGCCTTCAAACTATCTGGCACATGTTAGCATTCCCTAGCATGCCTTGGCACTCATGCCCTCACAACTATCCTAACATTTTTTCATGACTTTGGAACCCAATCAAGTCCATAGCTACTACAGTTCATGTGACATTAGTTTGCTTCAGCCGTAGCAAGTTGATCAATTGAACCTACTACAAGTTGATCAATTGCACCTACTTCTAGCATGCCTTAACACTGCCTAGCATACCTTGTCACTCCCTCCTTATCACACCTAGAAGTCACTGACGCTTCCAATCACAAACTCTTCTTTTTTCATTTCCATGAATTTTGACGTAGTTCTCCCTTGTGTTTCCCTAGCACTCCTATTTAACACTTCCATGTGCGTGTTGGCACATCTTAGCTGCATGCCGCCCTATCACTCTATTATTCATTAGCACTACCAAGCATGCCTTGTCGCTCCTCCTTATCACACTTGGAACTCGTTGAAACTCCTTGTCACACACTCTTATTCATTCATTTCCATCCATTATGACATAGTGCTCCCTTGTGTTTCTGTAGCACTCCCTAACACTCCTTGGCACATATTGGCACACCCTGGAACTTGGAAAATCTTGACATGCTTTTCACGCACTCTATCATGCCTTGGAATTTCCTAGCATACCTTGTCACTACCTCCTTAACACACCCAAAAATTGCTAACACACCCTGTCACACATTCTTATTCATTCATTTCCATGCAACTGAAACTAGTATCCCATTATGTTTCCCCGGCACTCCCTAGCGTGCTTTGGTGCCAATCCCTATCACATATCACATTTTGGAATTCCTAACATGCATTGGAACTTTAGATAATGTGTTAGCACTTCCTGTGATTCCCTGCATACCTTGGCACTCCCTAGTTGTCATGCCCTCATAGATAACCTTAAATTTTTTGCGACTTGGGAACCCAACCAAGTCATTGAAAAAATAGTGTCGTGTCTAGCACAAAGTCTTCCTTTGTCTGAGACTGCGTCATCCATCTCCTTATCGCAATCATAAGCTTGCCACCTTCAAGTCCTATTATGAAATTCACCTAACACACTTCATCCATGGGACACCTGAAATTCACTGACACTCCCTAACAAACACTCTTATTCATTTGTTTCCATGCACTTTTTACTAGTTCTCCCTTGTGACGCCCTGACACTCCCAAACACTCCTCATCATGAATTAACACTAAATGGAATGTGTTATCACACCTTTTAATTCATTGGTATTCCATAGCACTCCTTAACTGTAATGTCCTCATAATTACCCTTATTTGTTTTAGACTTGGGAACCCAACCATGTCCTGCCTCGACTACAAAAACTTGACCAAGTTTCATTTACTACAACTAGACTATGCCTTGTTCACCTAAAAATGGCTTATAAATAATCTTAGGCTACTCATGTCCAATATTAATGTATCCCAGATAAAAATTTACCAAGTCAAGCCTCACGGCCAATCGTGGCCATAAAACAACTAAGCAACACAGTTTACATCTTGACATGCCATAACACCTGAAATTTATAACAATTCCTTGGAACTATGTGGCACGTGTTAGCATCCCTTACATTCCTTGACATGATTTGGAACTCCCTAACACACCCTACCATTCCCTAATAGGCCCTATAACTCTAGCATGCCTTGGCATTTTCTAGCATATAACCTTTTCATTCCCTCCTTGGCACATTTGGAACTCGCTGACACTCCCTATCACACAGTCTATATTCGTTCATTTCCATGCATTTTGAACTAGTTCCCCCTTATGTTTCCGTGATACTCTCTAACACTTCTAGACACACATTGGCACACCATGTAACTTGGCACATTTTGGCATGTTGCCTTGGCACTCTAACATTCCTTGGCACTACCTAACATAAATTGTCACTCCCTCCTTAGCACACCTATAATTTGTTAAAAATCCCTATCACATACTCTTATTCAATAATTTCCATGCATTTGAAACTATTTCTCCCTTGTTTTTAGTTGGCACTCCAAAACACTCCCCTGACATGCATTGGCACACCCTAGCACTTGGCACATATTGGCATGTTTCCCTAACCTTTATCATACCTTAAAACTGCCTATTATACCTTGTCACTCCCTCCTTAGCACACATGGAACTCACTGACACTTTGTGTCACAATCTCTTAATTATTCATTTGCATGCATTATTTTCACCTAGTGCTCCCTTGTGTGTCCCTAGGACTCCTTAACACTTCGTAGCATGTGTTCGCACACCCTAGCACTTGGCACATCTTGACAACATGCCACTCTGGAACACTATCATGACTTAACACTACCTATCATACCATGTCACTCCCTCCTTAGAATACCTGGATCTCACTGACACTCCTTGTCACACACTCTTATTCATTAATTTCCATGCACTTTTACACAGTGCTCCCTTGTGTTTCCCTAGAACCCGCTAATACTCAACACATAATAGCACTTGGCACATCTTGGTATGCTTCCCTAGCACTCTAACATGCCTTGGAAATATCTAGCATATCTTTTTAGTCCCTCATTGTGAAACTTGGAACTCTATAGCATGCCCTATAACTCCCTAGCACATATTGGCTCTTGCTACTTAGTGGCACTTGAAAATTCTTGGCATGTGTTTGGATTCCATAGAATTCCTTGGCATGCTTTAAGATAAAACTTATTTGATATCAATTATTCACAATTAAGAGAGAAGTAATAGAGATTTATTTTTCACTTAAGACACGCTAAAACTTGGTTGTTGGCATGAATTGGCACTAATGTTGGTATGCCTAGCATTCCCCTCTTAAAAAGGTAAGGTCCTGAATTATTAACCCTCATATGTGTTCATTTACTTTAATTTTAACTTGGTGTTCCCTTTTGTCTTCTGAAACTCCTTGAAATGCGTTTGCATACCCTAACACCTGGCACATCTCATCATGCCTTAACACATGGCATGGCTTGGCACTATCTGGCACATGTTAGTACACATTGGCACTACTTGAAATTCCATAGCATTCCCTAACATTCCTTGTCACTCCCCCCTTGGCACGCCTAACACTTGCTAACACCCCCAAAAACCCTCTTATTCATTAATTTCCATTCATTTTCACTCGATGATTTATGTTTAATGGTGTGCATGTCTAGAAAGAGTTATTTTAAGAGAATAAAAAAATGATTACACCATTACTGACATAATTTATTGCAAGATTCAACATGAATGACATTAAGAAACTACACAAGATATTTCAAGAATGGAATTTTTAGGGTTTTTTGTTATGTTGCAGAAATGGTAAGAAGTGAGTGGTTAATATGGTGTGTGGATGTTTATAATACCTTCTCACTCCATCCTTGGCATGACAAGTAGCACTCATTTTCACTCTCTGATACACCCTCATATTCATTCACTTCCATTCATTTTCGACCTAGTGCTCCCTTCTGTTGTCCTAGTACTCCCTAACACTCCTCAGCATGTTTTGGCGCTCTCTACTTAGCACTTTTCGACATGCCCTGTCACTTCATAGCATGCATAAAACTCCCTGACACACATTGGCACTTGGCACATGTTAGCGCTTGGAAAAGTCTTAGCATTTCTGACATGCATTGAGATGATTTGATATGCTTTGACATGGTTTAATATTAAAGTTATTTGAGATAAATTATTGGAAAGTAGATGAGAAGCAATAGAGGAATATTTGGCATGTAGAATGCACGAACACTTGGAACTTGGCACCTATTCGCACCTAGTGTTGGTGTGCCTAGCATACCCCTCACGAAAAAGGTAAATTTATGACTTATTAACCCTATGATGTGTTCATCTCCTTGTATTTTAACTTGTTTCTCCATTTGTTTCCTCGACCGTAGATGACACGCATTGTCACACACTTGCACATCTTGGCATTCCTTAAAACTTGGAACATCTAAGCATGTTGACGTGCCTTCACACTATATGTCACATATTAGCATTCCCAAGCACGCCTTGGCACTCATGCCCTCACAACTAGCCTTACCTGGGCACCTTACATTCCCTGGAACACCTTGACACTCCCTAGCTGTCATACCCTCATAGATAGCCTTACTTTTTTTGCAACTTGGGAACCCAACCGAGTCATTAGAAAAACAATGTTGTGCCCAACCCAGAGTCTCCCTTTATTTGAAATGACTTTCATCACATCTTATCACAACCATAGGATTCCCTCTTGTAAGTATTATTCTGAACTTATCCTAAAACACTTCATCCTTGGGACACATAAAATTCACTGACACACACTCTTATTCGTTCATTACCAGGAATTTTGACCAAATTATCTACTGTGCTCTAATGGAACTCCATAACACTCTTCAACATGCATTGAAATTGTCTTCCATGTGTTAGCACACCTTTTCATTCCTCAACATGCCTTGGCACTCCTTAGCTATCATGCCATCACAACTACCATTACCTTTTTTTAGAGTTGGGAATCCAACCAAGTCCTTCCTTGGCTATAATAGCTTGACCAAGCTACAATTACTACAACTATACTATGCCTTTTTCACCTAAGAACTTCCTATAACTCATCTTAGGATACTCATTTCCAATATCAACTCATCCCACTTAACAAGTTACCAAGTCAAGGCTCACATCCAACTGTGGCCATAAAAAACTAAGCAACAGAGTTTACATCTTGACATGCCATAAAACCTAGCATGTTTAACACTCCCTTAGCACTATGTGGCATGTCTTAGCATCCCCTACATTTATTGGCATCTTTTTCACACCTTAGAACACCCTTGCACTCCTTGACATTCCTTAACACTCTAACATGCCTTGGCACTGCCTCACATATAACCTTGTCACTCCCTCCTTAGAAGACTTGGAACTCGTTGAAACTCCCTATCACACACTCTTATCCATTCATTTCCATGCATTTTGAACTATTTCTCCCTTGTGTTTCTGTTTAACTCCCTAACACTCCTTGGCACACAGTGGCACACCCTGTCACCTAACACATCTTGTCTGTCACGCTGGCACTCTATCATTCCTTGGAACTACCTATCATACCTTGTCACTCCCTCCTTAGCACACCTAGAACTCACTGACACTCCTTGTCAAACCCTCTTATTCATTTCCATGCATTTGAAACTAGTGCTCCCTTGAATTTCCTTGGCACTCCATAACACTCCCTGACATGCATTAGCACACCTTAGAACCTGGCACATATTGGCATGTTTCCCTGACCTCTAGCATACCTTGTCACTCCATCCTTAGCACACCTGGAACTCACTGACACTTCCTGTCACAAACTATTATTTGTTCATTTCCACCCATCAATTTTACCTAGTGCTCCCTTATGTCTATGTGGTTTAATTTTTCCTCTTAATACAAATCGTCGTTAGAATCTAGAATGGAGAGATATTTTTCTTCAAACTGGAGGAGTAAAAAATTTACGTTTTTGTTACATTTTTATGGATCTTGTGCATGTATGGAATGCCGAGAAAAAACAAGGGGTTTAAGCAAAGCAACAATTTCATGATGTTTAAGAGCTAAAAATAGACGACGCAAAAGTTTAAACTACAGTTGAAGCGAACTATTCTATTTTTGTTTTTTTGATAATTTTTTATTCCCTCCTACAAAAATTCCACCCTTCAAGAGCTGGAGCAAGTGGAACAGTGTGGTGGGAATTCTGTCGGATTTTGAAGAGGGATGATCTACTCCTTTATATCGTTTGATGTAGCTGGTTGACGACATAGCTGTGGAGATGCATGCCAGATGCCATAGCTATGGAGATGCATGTTAAATTGGCCTCTGAGGGGGAACTAAGCTCAAGATGTTGTACCTCACCTTCATCAACAGCCTATCCACTGGGTATTTATAAAATGAACCTCTGGAAATGACCAATTTGAATAATTTTCCATTTTATGATTGCATTTAGCTTGTCAAAACCCCATATTTTAATGCCTTGGAAGTGAATTTATTGAGCTTGTTTGATTTTGATGTCTTGAATCTAAGTTGCATGTTGCGTTTGGAGTAGTCTCTAACCTATATTAGTATTGTTTTGGTCTAGACCCCATATTTGATGTGTCTGTGTCCTCTCAACTTATTGATGGAGATATTTAAACTCTTGAGGCCTTTGAGCAACCCAAACTGTGAAGGAATTATACTGCTTAGCCTATTTTTTGACAAGTCGATGAAACCTCAGAGAAATAAAGAAGTTGAAGTTGAAAAATTTGTTCCTAGCCCTTGAAATTTAACATAGAACATAGCATCAGTCTTGTTGGAGCTAGTGAAACCATTAGCAGACAACGCATCAAAACTTCCCCACAGAGTTTCATCCTGAGAGCTTGCCTCTGATGGATCGAGTGTAGTCTAGAGAGATTGCAATTCATATACTTTGGGTGGGAATCTCTCCATAAAACAAATTATTGGAGAAACTGAACACGTGCAAATCCTTGAATTCCCAAATCCATTATGGAAGAAGCCCTGTCACATCTTAGCTGCATGCTACTCTAGCACACTAGGATGACTTAGCGATGCCTAACATACCATGTCACTCCCTCCTTAGCACAACTAATGAGAGAGACCTAACACTCCTCAACAATCCTGACACACCTTAACATGCTTTGGCACACACTAACATTCCTTGGCACCTCGCATATCTTGGAACATATTTGTACCTAGAACATCTTGCCATGACTAGGATTTCCAAACGCATGTTGGCATGCCCTAGCACACTATAATACTCTCCCTAGCATGCCTTGGAACACCTTGGCTTGCATTGACATACACTAAAACTTATCACACATTGACACGTGGCATGTATTGGAACCTATTATTAGTGTGCCTAGCACACCCTTTTTGAAAAAGATAAATTCTTGACTTATTAACCCTCTTATGCATTAATTCCTTGCATTTTAGCTTGGTTATTACTTTTGCTATAGTGGCGCTCCTTGACACATATAGAATACCCTGTAACCTTGCACATCATAGCATGCCTTAGCACCTGGCATATCTTGGAATCCCTTGGCACTATTCAGCACATCTTAGCACACCTTGGAACTCCCTAGCACAATTTGGCACCTCTTGACATGCCCTAATATTCACCTCACCAGTGATTATCATACCTTTTCACTCCCTCCTTGGCATGAAAATTAGCACTCATTGAAACTCTCTGGCACACCCTCATATTCATTCACTTCCATACATTTTAACTTAGTGCTCCCAAATGTTTTCCTAGTACTCCCTAACACTCCTCAACATGCATTGGCACTCTAGCACACCTTATCACTCTTCAACATGCACTTCCACTTCATAGCATGCATAACAATCCCTAACACACATTGGAACTTGGCATATATTGGAGCTTGGAAAGTCTTAGCATGTCTCACATGAGTTGAGATGCCTTAGTATGCTTTCACATGGTTTAATATTAAATTTATTTGAGATCAATTATTGGAAATTAGATGAGAAGAAATAGAGGAAGCTTTTTCACTTAGAATGCACTCAGAATTGGAACCTATTGGCACCTAGTGTTGGTGTTCCTAACATGCCCCTCTTGGAAAAGGAAAATTGATGAATTATAAACCCTATTATCTTTTCATTTCCTTGTAGTTTAACTTGCTTCTCCATTTTTTTTCCTTGATATTCCCTGGCACACATTGTCACACCCTTGCACATTTTGGCGCACATCTTAACATGTTTGACATGCCTTTTCACTATCTGGCACATGTTAGTATTCCATAGCACAACTTGGCACTCATGCCCTCACAACTAGCTTTGCATTTTTTCATGACTTGGGAACCCAATCAACTCCTTGCATACTGCAGTTTATGTGACATTGGCCTGCTTTAGCCCCAACAACTCGACCAATTGCACCTACTAAAAGTAGATTGTTCCTTTTTCAACTAAGAACTGCCTATCACTCATCTTAGGCCACTCGTGTCCAAGCTCAACTTCTCCCACTTAACTAGTTACCAAGACAAGGATCACATCTAGCCATGGTCGTAAAACAACTAAGCAACATAACTTACATAGGAAACATTTCACATGTATGTCCAGTTCAAATAAAAACTAGAGCATCAAATGAGAGTTTTCAAGAACCACAATATGCACAAGACACACAAGATATAAGCCGACATATGTCACGTGCCCCAAAACTTATACACAAAAATGGACAATGTGAAATGATCTAGAATGGTTTAAAACATGAGAATGTGGCCAAAGTGTGCCACATCTCATATAAAAATAATAGCTAAAGGAAAAATAGTATTGTTCCCAATACAAAGTATCCCTTTGTCTAAAACTACTATGTCAAGTCCCGTATTGCAACCATAGGCTTGCCTCCTGCAAATTCTATTATGAACTTCTCCTAACACACTTCATCCTTGGCACATTTGAATTCACTGACACTCTCTGACACATACTCTTATTTGTTCCTTTCCATGCATTTTAACCTAGTTCTCCCTTGTGATGCCTTGGAACTCTTTAACACTTCTTAGCATGCATTGACATTGTCCGACATGTGTTATCACACCATTTCATTCCTTGCAAGCATGCCATGACCCTCCCTAGCTATCATGCCCTCAAAACTACCCTTAATTTTCAACTTGGGAACCCAACCAAGTCCTTACTTGACTACAAGAGCTTGACCAGGTTACGATTAATACAACTAGACTATGTTGTTGAATTGTGTAGCTTGGGAGGTACTCCAAAAGAATAGTGAAATTGGTCTGTGTGAGTTTGGTCACAAAAGGATTTGTGGGAAAATAACCCAAGCGAAGGGGTTTTAGACCCAAGATGGAATACGAATCATGAGTTCTATTCTAAATTTAAACAAAATGATGCTAAACAAATGGCAGAAAAATCTTACAAATATTGGTGGGAAATTTAATTCCCTTTGACTATTATGACACTCCTTTCTCATGACTTCATATTATTGTGATACCTTCCAACACCAATATATTTCCTTTAACCATGAGTTTCATAAGTCTCCCTATCTCTTAATATTTTGTAAATATTTTATTCTTTCTTCAATGTTTCCTTCCGTCATGATCAATATCCTTTTGTAATTGTTTGTTTCTCTTCCTTATCATGTTTATATATTTCAAACAACATAAATTTTCAATGGATTCCTTTCTCAAAATCACTCATTCCCCGCCCTGTTCTCTAAGGCTCCCATTACCATAGAGATATTAACCACAAAAAATCACCATTATTATTCTAGCTAGCCAACCCGATCACAGTGCACATATGTGAACATCTTAACAAGGATAAATAGAAATATTCCTTCTACCAATAACATTTTTATTCAAAGATGGATTTTTCATACTAATTTAGCACAAGATCCCTTCTTGAACTAATTTGTTTCTTCCTTTCAAAAGGATTGACAATGTTTTACAACAAACTCCAACAAATAGCCTTGTATGATAGTGTCCACCTAAAAACTAACAATATGGGTTATATAATGGGTCAACTAGTTAGGAGAAACCAAAGTCCATATAATCTAATACATGGTCCTCTTTTGTCAAAAATTTGGGCTCTTTTTCTCAAGATATATTTTCTTTGGAAAGAGGACATAAACAATATCTTCTAGATATTTCAAAATGGAGCACTCTTCACCTATGTTCCTCTCATTTATGCCACATGTCATATGAATTCCAATTGTCATCTTATTGACTTGGGAATTCTTCTTTTGTAAATGTGACCCTTGAATATGTCATGAAAACCCTCCAAAACATTCTTAAATGATGGGATATCCTCTTCATGCATGAAGCTAGTGAAATGTGACAGGTCATCCTAGATACATAAAAATATTTGATTTGTGCCTTGGGAAATGTGAAAGATACCCTGAATAGAAAACATGCGTAAATATTTTGTAGCCAAGTGCCCCAAATATGAGATGTTTCCACTTGTGAAATTTTTCTTCCAAATATGTGAACTCAACAACAAAACACATCGTAAATACATGAATTCCTCTCAACATGTGGAAGAAAAACTAAGCCCTTACCCTAGTCTTTTTATGTTGGAAATTTTGGCATTTTGTCACAAGATATCTTCTCTTCTTTGGAAAGAGGACATAAAAAAGCTTTTAGATTCTTTTAAATGGAGTACTCTTCACCAATGTCATTCTCCTTTACACCACATGATAAAAATTCCAATTTTCATATTCTTGACTATGACTCTCTTCTTTTCAAACATGTCACCCTTAATTATGCTATGAAATCCTCCAAAATATTCTTAAAGGATGGGAGCTCCTCTTCATGCATGAAGATAGTGGAATGTGACAAGTTATCCAAAATTCCTCCAATTATATGATTTGTGCTTTGGGAAATGTTAAAGGTACCCTCAATGGAAAAGAATGCATAAAGATTTGTGACCAAGTGCCATAAATGTGAAATGTTGCCACTTGTGCAATTGTGCTTCATGATGATGCTCAAACTGGAACCCTAGTTGTGCAAGGCTAACAAGGTGTCACTTTGGGTCAACTCAGGGTTATTTCCATTGTCACCTTAACAATGAATCCTCTTACTTTGGATTACTTATAGAATATTCGGAGTATCCCAAAGCGCAAATTTATGGGGTCTTTTATGTGACTTGATCACTAGCACTAAAAACCTTCTTTCCATTGGATGGTTCAAAATCTTGATGATCCCTATCCTATTTACCACAACTTTTGTATTCATTATTTATTTCATCGCAACATCTCCAATATATATTTATGGTGTTCATGAGCCTATTTTTGGTTCTCTTCTTTATGGAAACAATACTATCTCCAACACCATTATTCATACCGTTACAACTATAAGTTTTCACTTCTATCCCATCGGGGAAGTAACTTTCCTCAATGAATGCTTACACAATAGGGACCCTATGAGCCAATTTTTCATGTCATCATGTAGTTCCCACATGACATGGAAATTCGATGGTCTATCATAGCCAAACACTCTATGACAGGTTTCATAGATACCCAACCCATGACAATGAGTTGCATTCTATTGCCGAAGGCTGTAAGTAGTGGAAAAATTATATTTTTCCAAAGTAAATGGCCATCCACATTAATTGTAGCCCTTTTCATACTCTAGATATTCCTTGGGAGTTAGTTCCCATTGATTTTATTTCATGCTTTCCCTCAACCAAGCATGGCAAAAAAAAATATTTCATTGTTGTTGATCGCTTCCTTAGGATGGGAATTTTGGCACCTTGTAAGAAGATTGTTGTCACAAAACCCAGTCATAAGCTCTTATTCAAGCATAATTTGGTTCATTTTGGGTTGCCAAAGACCATATTTCCTGATAGGGATAGTATATTCCTCAATATTTTATGGTTTAATCTTTGGTCCATGATGGACATCAAGCATGACCAAATCCATTGCCTTCCATCCCTAGATTGATAAATAAAAATTATTCCATAGGATTATTGTAGATGTCCTTAGAATATACAATTGTGAGAATCCACATACACGTGTTGAAAGCCTTCCATATTTTCAACATAAATTTAACATAACTCTTCATATTTCTATTAGCCACAAGCCATTTCAAGTGTGCTCGGGGTCCCAAAAATTTGGCACAAATTGATGTAGCTATATTCATGGAATAACACATGAAGATACCTCCCATCCTTTGAACGAGGTAAGAAAAGCAACCAATTTTGAGGAACATATCCAACAAATTCAACACTGAGTTAATGATATTTTGTAGAAAGTTTCCAACTCCAAATACAACTAGATACACAATCCATTGGGTTCCAGATAAGTCTCAGGTTGGTGAAAAATTATGGTTGGACTTGCATAAATAGAAATCGAAAAACTCCCATAAGAAGCTCATACCACTTTGATACGATCCTTACACCATCACCAAGGCTATGGGTGATAATTATTTTGAGGATAATCATAGGATTATTTATATTACTTCAAAGGTATATGTTAGGATGATTTATGATTGATGGGGTGTATGTCTAGAAAGAGTTCCTTTAAGAGAACAAAAAATATGATCGCACCATTAATGACATAAGTAATTGTGATATTCTGCTTGAATGGCATCAGGTAACTACACAAGAGATTTTAAGAATTCCATTTTTAGGGTTTTTTTTATATCAAGGTATGAGGATCATTATATTTTTTTCCAAAGCATTTACATATGACTACAATTTTTAAATAGTACATTAATCTAATATTATTTCTCTTACACGCTCCTAGGTTATAATTCAAAGCAACATAGGTACAAACTTTTGTTTTTTTCTCTAAATAACTAAAAATCCCAATTGTGATACTCTTAATATTCAAACTTGCCCTATTGTAGACTACTTCCTCTAATTCTTATTTTTCCTCCATAAGCAAGCTAACTACTAGGTGGGCTTGAACCATTATTAACAAGCTAGTGCAGTGTTACCGAATTGTATTTAAGAAGCGTAAGGGGTGGGGTTGGTATAATGGATACTTATCTATTGTCTAGTGCCTGCCCATTACTAGGTTCTTGTCCTCCCTTAATAGTTGGGACACATCTATTGGCCTTAGGATATGGTTTCCCATTAGTTCATTTGATTATTTCTCATCCACAATATAATTATACATTGCATCCAACCTATCACTTTGTAATCACATATCTCCTGCAAACCTAATCTTGTGTGTTAATCATACCTCATTGAGGTGCCTTGACTACTCCTCCTTATTGAGCTATGTTTTATCATCAACCATTTGTTTCACAACCATTCTCTGGCCAACTCCCTTCCTTGCTAATATCTTTTTGCAACTCCTCATTTCCTTCTTCATTTTCTCACATCTAGTTCAACCACCATTGCTTAGTTATATCTACTTCCTGAAAGCTTGTTCAACTTGCTCTTTAATTTTTTTTTCCTCCATGGTCTTTTGGTTCTTTTGAGCTCAACTTTGCCAACCCCATTGTAATCCATTCCTTAATGTAAAGTTTAAAACCACCATGCTCATTGGGTTAGTAGAAAGCTACTTTTCCTTCACCAACATGTCTATCCTTGTAAATTTTATGTTCACCAATATTAAATCAATAATTGTGTTAACCAATATTGAATCAATAAAATTTAATTAACACATTAAATTAAATAATTATTAATTATTTAATCAATAAATCATAATTAACAGGTTAGATTAAGATTATATAATAAATCATAATTAACAGATTATATTAAGATTATATAGTAATTATTACTTATTGGGAGAGTCATTTTCCCACAATGATGGCACACTTTTCAAATTTAAAAGGCTTCTCAAACAATTTTGTGGGAACATTTTCAAATTTCAAGCACTCTTAAAATGGAGGAGCACGGTGGAGCCCTCTCTTCCTCTACATTGCATCGCATCGGTAGATCGCTAGGTTCTGTTCGAATCAGAAGATCACTCCTCTCCCTTCAGAGGACATGGCTTCGAAGTTTGTTCAACTGCAGAAAACGGAAGTTGTGGCTTCATAGTTTGTAGCAAAGCATGGAAGTGGCTATTACAAGAAAATATTGGAGCAGAATAAGAAATATATCCAGGAATCGGCTATTGTCAAGAAATGAAACTAGCTTTTAAAGAATTCCTGGCCGATATCAATCATTCTGGAAGGAACTGGACCTTCTGAAGTAGAAATTAAAAAATAGGCAGGAGCTTAAAGTAGAGGATGTTGGAGTAGGGGTTCTATTTTCACTGGAATGCTATGCATGGGGATGCATTAGTGAGATTGTGGGGCGATGCTTCACACTTACAAGATAATATATTTGGCCGGTGCCCAAAGCATTTCCACTTAAAAGATTCAATTTTTCTTAAGGTATGAAATATGAGCTTTAGTGTTTCATATTTTTTTGGTTGAGATTCATACACTTAAGGAAAATACCAGTTTAAAGGTTCTTCTATTTGGAGTTATTGATTCAAATAGGGCCATACATTTAAAAATATTTTAGAGCAATAAATGTGCTTGAGTTGCCCCTTACACATGGTAATTTAGTTAAATTGCTTTCATTTTTTGTGAGCCCTATTCTTGGTTGGGACTGTTGTTTTCACTTTAGACCTGCATCAAGGATTCATCATTTGGATGTTAATTATTGTCTTTTGATTATTCCAAGATTTAATGGGTCTGACTGAAATAGTTGTTATTTCTTTCTTGCTATATGAATGCAGTAAAATGTTGTTTTAGAGAGATTAATTAATATGTGAGGATCTTCTGGCAGCAACGCTTCCAGTCTAGCATGGCAGGGTTACGAGATATAAAGTTACTTCCTTTTTCTCTGTGAGGCTTAATCTTCCATGGTTTTTGCCTAAAGTCGGTATATTTTTGGCTTCAATGTTTTTTATTACAAAGAGGTTTTTGCACATATTTAGTGCATTTGATTTTTTACGAGAAAATTGAGAAAAGTGCTCAAGTGATCCAAGATTTGATTCTGATAGGCCTATCCAATTTCCTGAATCTACAAACCTCTTACTCAAACAACACTAGAATGGGTCTAAACATGCAGATTTAGAGGCCTTATATTCATGCATAAGTCTAAAATACATATTATTGCTTCAAAACTATTCAAACATGAGAGCTGAAACCATTTTCAAAGAGCCATCTTCCATAGTGGAATTTCTTTATAGGTTTATTGATTACTATTGATTATTGTTTGGATCTTCTATCATAAATGCATGAGTTACACCTTTTTGGCCGCGCTCCTAAAGTTGGATGCTTTCTCCAGTAATGCCCTTTTGATGTTTTCTTTCTTTTTTGAATTTTTATTTTGCATATGTTAATGGGTTGGGTGTTCCTCTTCTTCAGTTCATATACCTTTATATATTCCCAAAAACCATTTATAGGCATTTTTTAATCAAAAAAGTCTTTATTTCCTATCATCATTAGTAGATATGAAAAAAAATGTGGTTCTCCCCTGAGTTTGGCCTCATGAGATTCAGAGAAAGTTCTGGTTTATTGTAACCTTATTCAAACATGATATATGAGACCATTTTCAAAGATGAATCTTTCATAGTTAACTTTCTTTATAAGTTTACTAATTATTTTTTGGTTTTTTATCAGAAATGCACGATCTACACCCTTTTGTCTATGGTCCTTAAGTTGGACACTCTCCCTAGTAATTACCTTATGACACTTTCTTTCTATGTTGAATTTCTCTCTTGCATGTGCCATGTAAATATTTTATTTTTCCTTTTAATGGGTTGTGCGTTCCTCTTCTTCAGTTCCTCTAGCTTTAGTTATGTCAAAACAATCATTCATAGACATTGTTTACACACCAATATGCCTGTCTTTATTGCTATCATCAAGCCCATGAAACATCTGAAAAACTATGGTTTTCCCTTAAGTCTTGCGTCATAATATTCAAAGCAGGTGCTGGTTTATTTTACCTTTATTGCTGGTTATAACAGTCAAGAAAGTACAAGTCATCCAAGAGATGAGCTCACAAATCTGCCACATGTAGCCTAACAATAGTGCTGCGACTGATGGTATTTCCTATGGGTTTACAGTGTATGATGTTTTCAAACATGTGCATGTAGTTGTGCTTGGTGAAAATGAATTTTTACATATTTACAACTTTTGGAAAGGTGGGATTACCATGTTACTCTGCAAATGTGATGAAAATTACATGTGCAACCCTTTTCATTGGTGGATAACACTTGGTTCCAACTTGGGGACATGTTCTTCTTAGAAGTGCACGAGAACCTCAGAATCATTTCATGTGCATATAAACTTGCTTTCACATTCAACAAAAATATCATCACTACATAAAAGTTTGGGCCTTATAAAGCAAAGCACAAAACATTAAAGCCTATGAATCTGAGAAATCAAGACTGCTACTCAAAATAGCTTATTCAACTCTAAACTACTGCTCATTAGAGCTTGTTCATTTCCTATCCTACTGTAGCATGTGCCAAAATAAGGCTTCCAATTGAAATTAGTAAATTAATGCAACCATCGCTACACATCATGGATAAAATGGTCATTTCCTATGTGCTTAGTCATCATGCAAAAATAGGAAACCTCAAAACCAAAATTTTTGTAGGATGGAATCTTATCATTGCTGGGCTACAACAGAACTTGGGTACTTGAAAATGAAAAATGTCATAAATTTTGATGTAATAGTGGACATGATCTGCCACAAGATATGTGTATCCGTCCGGAAGAGGATGTTTGTGAACTCTGTCAAACCACATACTTCTCCCTTTTCTTGAAACTCCCATTTTTCCATCACATGAGAGAACATATTATTGTCCAAATTATTGTTGTTAAAGGTCTGTATTGGATATATGAAAACTTGTCACAAGGGAAGCGTGATCATCAATTTTTTCTTTTAAGGAATATTGATTCCATAGCCTTCCAAAACCATTATTAGGCCACCACAAGTGCTAGTGATCCAACCCATATGGAATTTATGCACCTAAGGCTCTAAGTGATAGGCCTATAAATAGTTGGGGAATGTAGTCCACTTTCATAGCTATAGAGTTTCCCCTGAGAGATCACATCCACATTTCCACAACCTTTTGTATTTTCAAACACAAGCATCAACTAATTAACATCATCAGGCTTAATATTTATCAATAGTTCTTATCCAATATTATCTAGTGTCCTAGGGTGATTTTTTCCCTTAGGGTTGCTATTCTGGCAAGCGTTTCTTCAATAAATATTTAGTATTAGTACACATTCATAAAAAATATGTATGCGCAAATATAAAGAGTCTCAACAACTATATAATGTATGCATGAATACAAAATTTCCATAGAAATAATACTTCAGTCAAAGCACAACAACTCAGGGCTGATTGCCCAGTAGCAATGAATGCATCCAATCAATAGTCAATACAGGGTTGATAAAGACATACAAACTACAATTCTGATACACTAACCAATCCAAGCGTACTATTTTAATTTAATGTCTATTTGATATTCTAATTTTATTTCACAGGGCTCCGACTTATCTTAGAGATAACCACAGACCTGGAAATGTCTATGCTAGTCTCAAGAAATTAGGTTGTTTTTCGAACTCTAGTAGGCTTGGTCCCTCTGCTTAGGACTAATATTAACCTTAAAGGCTATGCTTGGCTCATATTTCTGAACAACACTGCACAATTACCCTAGAAAATGTAATCACACGCTTTTGTCGCTCTCTTGGACAATACTGCACTAATAACCTGCTTCACCGAATTATGTTGTACTAGTTTGCAAGGTCTATGTAATCCATAGTAAGATGTAGCAACCTCAAAGATAAGTACTTGTGGAATTTGTGATACCAAATTTACCCCTATTCAATAATTTTTTGGGCCAGCATTGATCCATGTGAAATACTTCCAAAATCCAATTTTCATTTCTTAATCTCATGTCAAACACTAAGTAATTTTAGAGTATAAGCACATTGTATTTGTCTATTAGGCTATTTTAATATGGTTTCCACATCATAATTTAATCTTGGTCGACCACCCTTCTCTTCTGTGCTAAAAATGAAAACTCTAAATCGTTTAAGCTTAAAACTCTTTCCATTCTTTTATTGTGGACAAGGTACTCAAAGTTATGCAAGGGGTTTGGGTCCCATTGCTCCTCTGGATACAAAATATCATATGAGTTAGCTATTCTTCTAGTATCATGAAGAGAAATCTTCAAAAACATTTCACATTGATCACCTCTGCCAATTCTTGTTTATTTTTGAATTATATTAGAAATGGTCCTATTCCCCCGAGCATGAAAAAGAGTGGGTACAAATTCATTCGTCGATTGTGTTCTAGGATATTTATACAAAGTAATCAGGTACATGTCTACACCTACAACCATTTATGTGATCACTTCATATAGGTTGCACTTAAAATTTTTGATAAATATTTCAGTTTCTTGACTAGGCTGTACAAGGTTTCTGGCACTAGATTGTGCATTGGAATGTTGTCCTTTAGATATATTTGCATGGTACTCAATAGGCCTATAGTTTTGAACCACTGGTTGCTTGGTTCCAACATGGTTGAGTCAAATATTTAACTTGGCATCAGCCCTTTCACTCACAGTGTTGACACCAATGCAATGATGCAAGAAAATAGTCCACTCAGGATGAACCACATCCTCAATGTGCTAGAGAACATATGTCGTATGAAAAATATTATCATGCTCATGATCATATCCAAACTTGTTACTCTCGCTAGTAGCCTTTTTTTTAAAAAAAATCTTGCAATTCATGTTTTTGGTTACCTGTGCATATATAGATCTTATTGATGTGAATCACACTTTGAAATGTACCCCATAAGCTGAGTGGTCGGAGCATCCAAATCTTGTTTATGACTACGTTGAGAAAATTTCCTCTTGCTGGTTTCAGTATTATTTTGACCTATATCATCGATCATTCCAGAATGCACCTTTTCCAGGCCCCAAAGTTGTCCCTCCGTGTCAAATTCATGTGGATTTGTTATATTTTCACTGTCTACATTTCCTTGTAAAATTTAGTGCATGAATGATTGTCCACATGTTCATGGAGAAGAGAATATATTTTCATTTGATGTGGTCTAGAGAGAATTTTTATTTGGGTCAAGCCCATATTCCTCATCAATTACTTTCTTGAAATCGCTTTCATTCTTAGCACTGTAGTTGTAAATATCATTGATGGTTTCATTACAGGTTTCATCAATCTTCTGGGGTTGTCCAACTTCATTATTGTCAACAATAGATCCATATAGAGGTGGAAATGGATCTGTATGACTGAGAGCTTCATTAATTGTGTCTTTATAACATACCTTTTGTTTTTCTACCATGGAATATTCATGACATATGTCAATAACTTTGCCTTCTATATGAGTATTGACAGTTAAAGGGAGAAAATTCCCTATCCCATCAGGATTGAGGAATAACTTTAGATCATAGGCATCAAAAATAGGGGGACCATCAGATTCCATGATATAGGATATTGAGGGTTGAACTATAAAATTAATTGTTTCTTCACTCAGATAATCACGAGGGTCACATTATTACTTTCATGGTTTTGAAAAAGCCTTTGAGTTTATTGACCTCAAACTCTAGGAAACCATGATTACTTTCATTTATTTCTTACACGATCATGATTAAAATCAAAGTGCAATGTGGGGGTACATTACTACTCTAGTCAAAATCACAATGGAATTTCGAGGTACCAAGTATATTACCATGAAAGTCTGTAGCTCCCTTACTTTCATTGTTTGACAAAATAGGATTAGTGTGATTGAAGTATAATTCTGTGACCTCAAAAGTATTTTTAGGATTTAAATTATTAGCAAGGGAGGCTTGATCTTCATCATACTTTTCAAATGGTTGATCCTTTTGGGAGAAACATGGTTTCTACCTGACTATAACTGCATACATCTTGTATCATTGGTGAAATTATAAAAAAAAAAATCATTTCCTATGTCTATTGCTTTGACATGTTGGACATCATGACTAGCCTCCTCACAATGTTGAAAATTATTATCATGCTTCTTTTTTTCTTGCAAATCTTTTATAGAATCTAGGACACATACATCAACACATATCAGTTCTTTGATGAGGATGGGGTTTTCTGTGGGGCTATCTTGGTCACAAAGTAGCAGGTCCATCATGAACTAATCTTGTGAATTTCGAGGGTCCATTTTAGTGATATTGGTATCATCTTCAAGAGGGGTTGGAGCTTCTTCTTCTTGTATGGCCGCCACAAGGTCTTGAAAGGTGTTTTCATCCCATATTTTCTTTGGATCCCATGTTTAGCACAAAATTTATTGAAATATTTTAAGTAGAATTCCCCACCAGTATCATATCTAAGAGAGGAACTATGACAACCTAATTGTTTCTCTATTAATGCTTTGAACTTTTGAAAGTCATTAAACACATCATATTTTAATTATAGAAAATATACCCACATTTTTCTACTGAAATAATCAACAAACGGAAGGAAGTACCTACCACCCGTGGTTGATGTCATGTTCATTGGTCCACTTATGTCTAAAATTACCAACTGAAGGACCCTCTATGCTCTCCAACATTGTCCTTCATAAAATGGTACTCAATGTAGCTTCCTTGCTTGACAAGCTCTGCAAACTCTGTTGATCTTCTACAGAATGTTCGAAGTCCATCTACTAGTTTCTCTCATGAAAACTGAGAGAGATAGGTCAAGTTGAGGTGCCCATACCTATGATGCCATAGGGGTGCTAGATTTTGCAATAAAAATTACCTTTAACCTACAATTTCTAATAATATTAATATTCAAAAATCTTAAGACAATGAAAGCTAAGAGATTCATCTAAAATGGATCATTATAATCTTGGACATAGAAAGCACTCATCGTTGCATAGTTTCCCAAAAGGTCAAACAACCTCAATTATATGTTTAACCTACCACTTAATTTGAGGTTCAAATCCTAAGCCAACAAATTCTCAAGTGCAAAGGTGAAATAAGAAATGTATGAGTCACTATAGGAGATCAATGTTTCTTTTCAAAAAAAAATTCCTTCAACTAGAGGGAATGATGAGATCCTAGGAGTTTAAACTTTAGTGTTTTCAAACCTTGGGAAAATATGACATGAATCATATGAACTATTTATTTCCATTAAGCATGAGGGTAGAATGATTAACTTAAATGGTCTTTAACACAATCCCTCTAGATTTGTCTCTTCAAATGTGAGGGCACCCACTCTCATAAAGGACATGTTGGGAGTTTAAACTTCATTGTTTTTAAACCTAGGGAACATATGAAATGAATCGTATGGAATGTTTATTTCCATTAAGCATGAGGGTAGAATTATTAACTTAAATGGTCTTTAACACAATCCCTCTAGATTTGTCTCTTCAAATGTGAGGGCACCCACTCTCATGTTCGCATTTAATGATATTAGCCTTTATGAAAAGATAAGAAAATAAAAATTGGACTAATGTATCAATCCATGTGAACATGATACCCATTCTCTCTCTTACACACTCAATGTGCAAACTTTTCCTCCTAAAGGACATGATTTGGGCAGTATATCAGTTACCTAAAAAACTTAGGTTCGAGTTAATTCTTCATGCAACATGATACTAAGAAGTTGCTAAGTTGTCTCCTACTAATATGCTACACTAGTTGGCATCAATTCATAAATTCTAGATGACTCTCACGGTGTTGCAATGTTATTTAATCTTACAAGTTGGCATACTTTCTTAGTCCCACAGTGCTAAAAAACTTTCTTCAACTATTAATCCTAAAGAAGCCCAATAATGTGTAAACATGGATAGGCCAGCTTGAATTTTCTCACATGTCTTCCATCTCAGTTAAACACTTATTTTGGGAACTCTTATACATTTACTATGTTAGTTCACTAAGGCCTAAGACGTGAAAAATAAATAGCAAGTGTGTGCAAGCAACAACACACTTGACTAGATTGAACACAGCCTAGTCTTGTGATGGATGTACATTTTAAGGTCTTCTTTCCTAATTCAAAATCGTTGAAGATATATAAACTAACTATTTCATTTTTCCTACAATTCCAATAGTGCACATGGAAAGCTTCTCTGCAAATCTCTTTTGATGCATACAGTGAGCCTCTGAATAGACTAAGCTTGTACTGGCATAATGAAAACATGACCTGCAAGTCACCATTGTGTTTTTTTTTTAAGGCTGTTGCATTATTGACTGAATAGTGAAGTATCAACTAGTGAATAAGTTTCAAGCTTTGGAGAAGTCACAATATATATTGTAATTTTGTCTTGCAGATTGGCCTCTTGACCAATTTTTTCTAGGAATGCCTCTTAAGAAAAAATAATTTCTTTCCTAACACGTTATGACCCTCTTGAAAATACCAGGTTTACTAGAACATTGCATCATGCTACTACTACAAGCCATTGCAGAAAATAGAAGCCAAGGTGAAAAAGGATCTACAGCTACATTGTAGACGTGTTACAATGACAATACTTTCTTGAATGTCTTTTCTGTTGTGAAACCAACTCCAAAAATAGAAGAAAAGAGATATCAATTCCTTATAAATAAGCCACTTCAAGGGGGAAACCTCCAATACATTAAAAAACCTCCTTTCTATATATAGGAGTCCATGGGGCCACAATGTAATCCTTGCTGACCTAACAATAATAATTTAAGGGCACAATAATAACAATATGGGGGTTACAGGTGTACAATAATAACAATAAGGGGGTTACACTAACAACAATAAGGGACTATACTAGTAATATAGGGACCTAACATGCCCCTCTCCTTCAAAAATTTGTTTTCCTAAATGCTTGAGTAACTCTAGGTGCTTCTGTATAAAATTCTCATCCTCCCATGTAGAATCTTCAGTGGGTAAGTTCTTCCACTTGATGAAATACTCTGAAATTGATTGACTCTGTAGCTATCGAGTTCTTATTTCCATGACCACTTCACGTTCCAATATGATTTTTACTTCCTCATCAAGTTTTGGCAATATTGTTTGAACTGGAAGATTTTCACCTATAACCTTCTTTAAGCATGAAACATGTAAAACTAGATGCACTCGTCAAGAAGTAGGAAACTCCAATTTATATGCCATAGTACCAATATTTTGCAACACCTTGTAAGAACCATAGTAATTTATTATCCTTCTTAGCTTGCTTGAGGGACATTTGTTTGTATGGTTGTAGCTATAAAAGTACCTAGTCTCCTAAATCAAAACTTCTGTCGCTACGATGTTGATCTGCCTATTGTTTCATTCGATTTTGTGAAAAATTCATGTTATCCTTTAAGAGTTGGAGAACTTCTTGTTGATGCTCAATGTGATATTCCACTGCTTGAACCTTCAAATTTTCTCTTAAATATGATGTGATGGATGGTGGACGATATCCCTAAAGTGCCATAAATGGGGTCATTTTTGCTACAGTATGGAAGGAAGTGTTATACCACCATTCAGCGAGAGGTAACCACTTGAACCATTTTCTTTGTTTATCATATACAAAACAACGAAGATATCCTTCCAATAATTTATTTACTATCTCAGTTTGACCATCGGATTGAGGATGATAAGATGAGCTATGAGCTAATTAAGTACCCAAACAAGAAAATAACTCTGTCTAAAAATTTCCAGTAAAAATGCGATCTTTGTCACTCACAATAACCCTTGGGTTTCCATGTAGCTTTTGAATTGTGTCCATAAATGTAGTAGCAACTGTACTTGCTTTAAATGGATGAGATAATGCACAAAAGTGTGCATACTTGGTAATTATATCAACTACCACCATGATGACACTCTTTCCTTCGGACTTAGGTAAACCTGTGATAAAATCCATTGAAATCTCCTCCCAACGTTGACTTGGAATGGATAAAGGTTGTAGAAGACCCAAGGTCTTAATTGTCTCAACTTTATTCTGCTGGCAAACCAAACATTCTGCCACAAACTTTTGAATATCAGATTTAAGGCCATCCCAAAAAAATTCTTTCTTCACCCCGTGGTAAGTTTTTAAAAATCCTGAGTGTCCTCCTAAAGGAGAAGTGTGCAATTCCAAAAGAATATTTTGTTTTAGTTGGGAATTCTTACAAAGATATAAGTGATCTTTGTACCATAAGGAATCATTTTTCCAACTAAATGTATCAGATGTACTAGGATCTTTCAGCAACTTTTGAATGAGTGTCCACACTTATTCGTCCTTCTTCCATTCATCTCTTTCTTCGGTTATCCAATCTGGTTGGATAATAGAAATGGCACAAAGAAATGCTTCCACCTCTTCATTCTTTCTTGGGAGTGCATCTGCAACAACATTTAGCTTCTCTTTTTCGTAGATTATTTCAAAGTCATAACTCAAAATCTTTGTGACCCATTTTTTCTCCTCTTCTGAAGATATTCTTTGTTCCAAAAAGTGTTTAAGAGTATCATGATCAGTTTTGACCTTGAAGTGTCTTCCCATTAGGTAAGTTCGCCATTTCTTTAGTGCATGCAATATTGCTAACATTTCCTTCTCATAAATAGGTTTTTGTAAATACTTTCCTTTGATTGGACGACTTTCAAAAGTAATGGGTCTTCCTTCTTGCATTAAAAAAACACCAATTCCATTTCTTGAGGCATCAAATTCCATAATAAGGTTTTTTGTGAAGTCTGGCATAACTAAGACCGGTGCTAGGTGCATTGCCTCTTTAAGATGTTAAAATGCCTTAGTTGATTCAGGAGTCCATGGAAATGCATCTTTCTTCAATAATGTTGTTATAGGTGCTGGTATTCTCCCATAATTATTAACAAACTTGCGATAATACCCTGTTAACCCGAGAAATCCTCGATACTGCTTTATGGTTTTGCGGGCTTTCCATTCCTTAATGGATTTAATTTTGTTAGGGTCTACCTTAACACCCTCGTGAGATACAATTTGACCCATATATTCCACCTCTTGTACTCCAAAGAAACATTTGGATGTTTTTGCATATAATTGTTTCTCCTGCAATAGTTTGAGCACCTTGTCAAGATGTTGAACATGATCCTTCCAAGACCTGTTGTGGATTAGTATATCATCAAAAAATACTAACAAAAATTTTCTAAGGAAGGGTTTGAAAATGGAATTCATAAACCCTTGAAATGTAGAAGGTGCATTGGTAAGGCCAAAAGGCATGACCAAAAATTCATAATGACCCTCATGAGTTCGAAATGCTGTTTTCATAATATATTCAGTCTTCATTCTAATTTGATGATATCCTGAATGGAGATCCAACTTGGTAAAATAAATTGCTCCATGTAATTCATCCAATAATTCATCAATCATAGGAATGGGAAATTTATCTTTAATGGTGAGCTTATGGAGCTCCATATAATCTAGACACATGCGCCATGATCCATCCTTTTTGTGTACCAATAATACAGGAGCAGAGAAAGAACTTTGACTAGGTTGATTTATACCCGCCTCTAACATTTCTGCAATCATACTTTCAATTTCGCTCTTTTGGACATAAGGATATCTATAAGGCCTGATGTTTGGAGGAAAAATTCCTCGAATCAAATGAATAGCATGACCATGATCACAAATAGGTGGGAGTCCTTTGGGAGTTCCAAACACCTCGAAATGATTGTCCAAGACTTTTTGGAGATCTGCAGAAATAGATGATTTTGATGTTGGAACTTCTAGTGAGCATAATTATGAAATTACGCCTCGTTGTTCTTTCTTTAGAATATTTTCCATGAAATTAGAGCTTATTATCTTTCCCAGATTCCTTGCAATACCATGTAATTCAAATTCCTTTCCTTCTAAAAAATAATTCAAGAAAAGTTCTTGAAAATTAAAAACTATCGTCCCCAAAGATTGTAACCATTGTACTCCTAGTACAACATCAGCACCTCCCATAGGAATGGAAAGCATTGGACTATTCAATACATATTCCCCCATGGTTAGCATGATATTATGGCATTTTCCAGAGCAATTTATAGCTCCTCCATTTGCAACCATCACTTGACATTCTGGTGCTGGGTATAGGAAACAATTCAATTCCTTGGCTACCTTACAATGAATAAAATTATGGGTGCTACCTGAATAAATCAACACTATTACCTTTTTCTTCTTGATATGTCCTTCTATCTTGAGAGTTTGAGGAGTGGTAATTCCTGCCAATGCATTACACGATATGGTCGGACTCATTTCTTCCTCTTCTAGGGCTGGTTCCTGGTGTATACCCTCTTCTTTTGAAGATTCTTGTTCATTTTCTTCTTCCTCTTCACAATCTATGTAAAATAATTTCTTCTCAGCACACTGATGACCTTTAGTGTATTTTCTATCACAACTCTAGAAAATCCCTTTTTCTCCTTTTTCTTCCAATTGTTGTGGTGTCAACCTTGTAGGTTGTGGAAATCTAGGAGTAGCAACACTTCCATATTTATAGGAGTGGTAGTATTCCTTGTCGCCATAATTTTACATTCAATTTTTCTTGCCAACCTGAATGCCTTCTCCAATGAATCAGGTTCCAAAATGAAAACTTCATGTTGGATGTTATCCTTTAAAGTACCTATGAAGAGATCAATCCCGTGTTCCTCTGGAATATCAGTTACCCTTGTATTCAATTTTTGGAAGTCCTCAATGTGCTCCCCCACTGAACACTTTTGTTTGATATTTATCAATTGGCTATAGAAAGTGTTGCTCTTTGCATCCTCATAATGTGCTATCATTTTCTCCGTAAAAATTGACCAAGTGACAATTTTTTTACGGGAGCAAAGCCATCGATACCATACAAATGTATTTTGTTCTAAATTTAAAGTTTTAATGCATACCTTTTGTCTGTTTTGCACATTATTGAGATCAAAATATTGCTCCATCTGTAGTATCCATGTTACAGGATCCTTTCCATCAAACTTCTTCATATCCATTTTCGGAATATGGTGGTTCTTCCCTCCAACATTAGAGTTTATGAAATAACGATTAACATTTATTTTTTTCTCATCATGAGTTTCCTCTACTATATTTTCACAATTAGGAAACATTTATTGTATCAAATTTTTCAAACCTTCCATATCTAATTTTAGATCCTTCTTCATGTTTTCCATCTTAGCTTCCATGTCATTCATCTTAGATTCCATGCAAGCTTCCATGCCATCCATCTTAGCTTCCATGCCATTCTTCAAACCATACATCTTAGATTCCATGCCTTTCCTCAAACCATCCATCCTAGTTTCCATGCCTTTCTTCAAAAATTCCATGTCATTTTTTGTTTCTCTTTGTGAGAGCAAAAGTTGTTGCACTTTCTCTTGTAATTTTGATATGTCATGTTGCCATTCTTCGTCTTCATGAGTCATAGTAGAGCCTTCTAAAGTCTTCATGGGTGTTGAATTCTTTTTAGGGGCCATTTGAGAATCCAATACTGATATCTATTCTACAATATTCCCTTGGAATCAATTCAACTTGATTCTTCAAACAAGACTTATGCAATTCTGAAAAAAATACACACCTTTTTCTTGCTTTTTAGGAGCTCGATATTGAAATTGAATTATCTCTATAATTGTAGATCCTCAATATCTGAAATTCAGCCCTATAGTAGTCCTCTGAAGATTCTTTCAAATGCCATAGGTCTAACTTGATTTGGATTCTTCAAGTCAAAGTTATGTCCAATCTCCCACAATGACCTAATTATGGACTAGTTCAGTAGAGAAAACTTTTACGACTTACCGCGTGTCACTGTTTCCTCCTTTGGCTCTAAAATTTATAGACAAGAAACTATGGTCCATGTAATTCTTGTCACTTTTTACCGAATTCCAATCCGATGCTCAGAGAAAGAGTTATGAAGATTTTCCCATGATCACCTCTTTGAGATGACATTTGGGAGCCTGAAAAAGACCTAACTTCTACAGATGATATCTCCAAAAATATTGCGAACCAAGCTCTGAAATTTTGTGACAATGTTCCTACGGATTTCGGCTTCTTGCTCTAAAAGTTTTAGCTTCTGAACCTTCGTAGAAAAAAAGTTATAGTGAAAATTCCTCGATGACCTTTTTAAGTGAAATTCAGGAGCCTACAAAAAGTCCTAAATTCCACAAATCATATCTCCGAAAATATTTCCAACCAAGCTCTGAACGTTTGCCATGATGTTCCTAAATATTTCAGCTTTGCATTCTAAACATTTTAGCTTCTGAAACTTCATAGAAAAAAATTTATAGTGAAAATTCCATGATGACCTCTTTGGAGCAACGAAACCCTAAAATCCAAAGCTCTGATACCAAATGTTGTGAAACTAGCTCCAAAAAGAGAAGAAAAGAGATATCAATGCGTTGGAAACAAGCCACTTCGAGGGGGAAACCACCAATACATTACATAAATGAACAATTCTTGGATGATACAAATTACAAAACCTCTTTTCTATATATAGGAGTCTATGGGGCCACAATGTAATCGTAGCTGTGTTGGAAATATTGTCATTGATGGCAAAGGAGGCAGCACTCAGGCAAAGGAGGCAGCGCTGAAGCAGAGGAAGGCAAAAGAAGCACATTAAAAGCAATAGAGGCAGCAAGAAGAATGTCAAAATGTAACAATCATAGAAGCACAGTGAAGAACCGTTATCGGAAGATAGAGACAGAGGCAGAGCGACAGAAGCAGCAGAGGCAGAGACAGAGGCAGAGATAGAGGCAGAGAGTCGTTATAAAATTCCAGGAATCGCACTCTCCAACCGGCGCAGCAAAGGCAGAGACAGAGTCAGAGACAGAGGCAGAGAGTTGTTATAAAATTCCGGGAATCACACTCTCCAACCAGCATTATACATATAACTTATACAAACATTATTCCGGGAATAGCTTCATTCCAGCGGCAAAAATATATATAAACATATATGTGCAGCGCATCACATAAACAAAGGTCTAAGCTCAAATATATAAGTGGAGCACTTTATTAAAGAGCGCACAAAACGAAGATTTAAATGGCGGGACCCCTCCTTAATCGCAATCGGAAATCGCAAGGGGAGCAGAACATCATAACAGAAAGTTGCGATTGCGATTAAGAGCTCGGACCCGATGGGCGTATAAATCATGGTTAATATATAATTGAGTTCCAGGTCTAATCGCATCGGCATTGGTCAATCGCATCGGAGAACATATGAGTTGCGATTGCGATTGGAAGTCCGGACCCGATGGAGGTATGAATTAAAATTCAAACGTGTTTGAAGTCCTTTCCCAATCGCATCGGCAAAATACAATGAACAGTGGCCAATCGCAACACATATTAAAAGACTTGCGATTGTGATTAAGAGTTCGGACCCGATGGGCTTATAAACCATGAGTAACAAGTTTTTGAAGTCCGACATGATCGCATCAGAACAACCCAATCGCATCAGAGAATATAAGATTTGCGATTGCGATTGGAAGCTCGGACCCAATGGGATTATAAAATTTGATTAATAAAATTTGAATCCCAATCGCATCGATATTAGTCAATCGTATCGGAAAAGAACAGTGAACAGTGACTCAATCGCATCGGAGTATTTGAAGTTGCAATTTCGATCAATCGCAATCGGAGCAGGAGTGATCAATCACAATCGGAGGAGAATCAATGCATCAAAAAGCGTGTCAGGTGGGCCTGAAAGAGCATTTGTTAAGTATTATCAAGATTATTCATTGATTATAGTAGAAGCGACAGTTTCTTTTTAAAACCTTATATAAGGATGCCGAGAGTTGATTTAAGTTAAAAGGCACTGTTATATATATAAAAGGCGAATGTATTAAAGATGTGCTGCGTGGTCTGTGGGTTGTATGTATATGCCTCAGCTTAAGGTGGAGGGCGATTATTAATATACGACTGTGATATATGTCCGTTCCACTTGCGGAATGTTCCACATCAGCAAGACACTAATAGCATAAAAGGGATTGGAGTTCCTCCAGATTTACAGTCAGTAGATATAAAAGGAACAGTTGCACGCATGCAACAGTTACACCACAGCAGAGGACAGAAAAGACAAAGACACAGTCAGAGAAAAGACAAATGCGCAACAAGCCAAGAGACAAAACGAGTGAGCTGGAGTTCTCATTTAAATTTGAATGTAAATTTTTTATTTAAATTTATATTGTTGTGATGCATTGGCAAGTCTCCGGAAGAGAGCAAATATCCCACTGTAATATTAAAATAAGCACCTACAGTTACATTTTTCTGAGTGAGTTGAAAAGAGATGAGAAGGCAGAAGGCAAAGAGACATGGCTGTCCATTTCGAATTCCCAGTGGAATACAAACAACCATGAAGCTATTTTTGTATAAAACAGGGTAATATCCACAAGGGGAGAGAGTTGATGAAAAAGGTGTGAGAGAAGAAGAGAGTATGCAGCAGAATTAAAGAGAGTTGAAGAAAATAAGCAAGCTGCAAGAATAATGTGAATAAGGAGGAGCTGAGCAAAGAAGAAGAAGGGGCTGAGCAGAGATGATGCAGGTCTGATATAAGAGTTGATGAACAGCAGAGAAGAAGGTACAGAACAGAGCTGATATCCAAGGTAAATCAGCAAGTGTTTTTCTTTTGAAAGAGTAAGGAAGTTGGAGCTTCCCTATCAAGTTGTAGCTTGATAGATGTCGCCAGGTCAGACCGAGGTAGGAGCCCTTGTAGGTCAAGTTCAGAGAAAATTAGTGGGTGAGAGGGAGTTGGAGAGCTTATTCCTTGGTATCACAAATAATAATAAGATGGCTTCTTTCCCTTGCGGCTTCTATATCGGGTGTCTATGTGCATGATGTCTATGTGTTGATATGATATATCTATTCTGCTAATACTTGCTGCTAACATATTAAGACTGCTGGTGCATTATCTAATCTTCTTATTAATTGCTGCTCATAAATAAAGATTGCTCACACATTATGTTGATCATTAAATGAAGGTGTTAATAAAGTAAAATAAGTTTTAAAGGAAAAAGTTTTAAAAGTCCATGAATGTGTTAAACTGATTCACCCCCCCCCCCTCTCAGTTTAACTAAGAGTTCAACAATTGGTATCAGAGCGAGGTTCCTTGTATATCAGTCTAACAACTGAAAGGAGATCCTAGGCTCTCAAGATGGCAAGTCAAGAAGGAAGCTCAACCAATAAAGCCCCTTTCTTTACAGGTGCAAATTATGCCTTTTGGAAAATAAGAATGAAAGCTTATATAATGTCCTTAGGATTAGAAGCTTGGGATGCTGTGGAAATTGGATATGTCACAAAGTCAACTGATACAGAGAAAGAAGCTAAAGAAAGCTTTGTAGCTAATGCAAAAGCAATGAATGCAATCTTAAATGGACTATGTGAAGCTGAGTTTATCAAAATAATGCACAGTGAGACTGCCAAAGATATGTGGGACACTCTAGAGAATATCCATGAGGGAAATAAAAAGGTTAAGACTGCCAAACTTCAAGTATATAGAGCCTAGTTTGAAAATTTAAAAATGAATGATGATGAAGATGTTGGCAGCTTCTTCTTAAAAGTTGCAGAAATTGTTAACAGTATGAAAGCTCTTGGAGAAACAATACCAGAAGGTATAATTGTACAAAATATTCTAAGATCTCTTCCATCCAGATTCAATCCCAAGGTGTCTGCAATAGAAGAAATAGCTGATTGGGAGACCTTGACCATGAACCAACTACTAGGAAATATTACAGCATATGAGATGAGGCTCCCACAGAAGAAGCCAAGTACAAGGGAGGCAGCATTCAAAACAGAAAAGAAGAAAGAAGAAAAGGAAGACATATGCTCCTGCTCCGATGAAGAAGAGGCTAAATTTGTCAAGAAATTGGATAGAGGATCAGGTAGATACAAAGGTAAACTTCCTTTTAAATGCTTTAACTGTGGAAGAGTTGGACATTATGCTGCTAGATGTCCTCACAAGAAAGTAAGAAATCAAGCTCAAGAATCAGAGAAAGACACATCAAAGAATTGGCAGAAAGGAAAGAAATTCAGCAGAAAATCCTTCTATGCACAGCAAGACAGTAGTGCATCTGAAGACTCAGATGAACCCTCAGGAGAAGAGGGAACCTCTGAATTTTTACTAATGGCCATGGAAGATCTTGAGGGACTCTTGCTAGAAGAAGAAGAAGAAGGGGAAGTCGATCTTGAGGGGGAGCTAAGAAGTGCTCTGGAGGAGATTGACAGACTCAAACTAAAATGCAGAAAACAAAAAGAGATTCTCCTCAAATGTGTGAAAGAAGAACAAAATTCAGAAGTCCTCATACAGCTGAAGGTAAAGCTTGAAGGAGCCAAGAAGATAGAAGATATATTACTTCAGCAAATCAAGGATAAAACCCAAGAACAAGAGAAGTTGGAGGAAGAAGTGGTATGTCTCAGGAAGAAACTAGAAAATGCTCAAAGGACAGTGGTTATAAACTCTTCTCAAACAACAAGCTCTAGCAAGTTGAATGATATCCCGGTTGCTCAAAGATCCCCAATGATAAAAACAGGAATAGGCTATGAAGGAGAATCGAGTAAAGGCAAAGAAAAGGAAAACAAAAATATAATTTTTGTAAAAGCAAAGAAGACTGATGAAGAAGCCCAGCCAATTCCTACAAAAGAAGAAACATGCAATAAGGATGACAGAGATTAGAAGAAATCTCTAGTAACAAGGAATATAATGAATACTAAGATGGCAGAAAAAGAATCATATGCCCCTGAGTATATCAAATTTGGAAGTCATCAGAGGAGATTCTTGCCTCCTATGAAGAATGCCACCTGTTATGTCTACCACAAGCCAGGACACATTGCTGCATATTGTCATGCAAGGAGGAATGATTCAAACCAACAAAAGATGCAAGCATGGAAGAGACAACCTTACATCAGGTATGCAAGTAATTTATATGGTTATTTCTTTTATTGTAAGGATTTTGGCCATAGAATTATTGAATGTAGAAAGTATGGACAAAGACTGATGTTCAATACCTCAAGGAGGTTTATGAGTCAAAGCAATTTTTTTCATGCTCAAAATTCTGCAAAAACTATAATCAAATGTTGTATATGCAATCAAGTTGGACATATATCTTCCAAGTGCTCTCTAAAGGGATATAATTCATCACCTTACAAAAGATACCAAACAAAAGGGGACCTCCAGTGGATAAAGAAGGTGAATAAATGTGACTTGGCTTTAACTGCTCAAGATTTGAAGAGTCAATGGTATTTGGATAGTGGCTGCTCTAAACACATGACAGGAGATAAAAACAAGTTTTTAACTCTTGACGAAAAGAAATCGGGCAATGTCACTTTCGGAAATGACAAATCAGGAAAGATCAAGGGAAAAGGATCAGTCAGCATAGACAATGGTAGAGGAAAGGCCCAAGATGTATTATATGTAGATGGGCTGAAAGAAAATTTACTGAGTGTCAGTCAGATGTGTGATAAAGGCTGTGAAGTTCTCTTTAGAGCACAAGATTGTGTAGTCAGATCAAGCACAACAGGAAAAACTCTACTCAAAGGTGTTCAAACAGAGAGTAATGTGTACATAGTGAAAGAGGAGGATGAAGCCTGCCATTTTAGCAAACTCGAGGAGTCATGGTTATGGCATAGGAGATTGGGACATCTCAGCTTTGACCATATCATTAAACTGAGCAAGAAGAAAGCTGTTAGAGATATGCCAGAAATAAAAAGGCACTCAAACACAATATGCAAATCTTGTCAGTTGGGAAAACAAACTCGCACATCCTTTAAATCTAAAGAAGAGTTATCAACAAGAAGACCACTGCAACTTGTGCACATGGATCTGTGTGGACCTGCAAGGACTAAAACACCAAGTGGAGAGTCCTACTTTATGCTGATAATAGATGATTTCTCCAGAATGACATGGGTTGCTTTTCTCAAGAATAAATCGGAAGCTCTGGACAAATTCAAAACATTTAAAGCATTAGCAGAAAATCAGACAGGATGAAAGCTAAAATGCATCAAATCAGACAGAGGAGGTGAATACACTGATTATGACTTTGCAGACCTATGTAATGAACATGGAATAAAGCAACAATTTACTATTGCAGGGACACCTCAGCAAAATGGAGTAGTAGAGAGACAAAACAGGTCTGTACAACAAATAGCAAGAGCTATGATGCAAGAGAATAATAGAATAATATTGCTCAAACTTTAAGACGATGCACACGAGCGGTACATATCCTTAATAAAGCTCATAAGGTATTTAAGCGGTGACAAGACTCCATATGAACTATGGCATGGAAAGCGACTGGTAAAACATTTCAGAGTCTTTGGTAGCAAGTGTTACATAAAGAATAATGATGAAAACCTTGGGAAATTTGATGCAAGAGCAGATGAAGGAATTTTTCTAGGATATGCTTCCAAAAGTAAAGGGTACAGGTGCTACAACAAGACTCTTCAGAAAATAGTTGAAAGTATTGATGTGAGATTTGATGAAGAATTTCCAAACAATACAAGAAATACAGACTATTGTAGTCCATCAGTTAATCATGAAGAAGAAGACCAGAATGATGATGAAACCAGCAAGACAACAGAAGATGCAGAGTTGAGCTCAAAAACCTCCTCAAGATACACTCAAAAGAATCATCCTGAAGATCAGATCATAGGAGACAAGAAAGTAGGAGTCCAGACAAGAAGGCAGCTAGCTGAACAGACAGAAGAAGTATACATAGCAATGTTATCACAAATAGAGCCAAAGAAGTTTGAAGAAGCCAGCAAGGACAAGTATTGGGTAAAATCAATGAATGAAGAATTGGACCAAATTGAGAAGAACAATACCTAGGAACTAGTTCCTAGACCTAATGAGAAAAATGTCATAGGCTCAAAATGGGTATTCAAAAACAAAATGAATGAGCAAGGACAAGTAATCAGGAATAAATCTAGGTTGGTCTGCAAAGGATACTCACAAATAGAAGGACTTGATTATGATGAAACATTTGCCCCTGTAGCGAGAATGGAAGCTATCAGAATGTTCCTGGCAATTGCATGCTACCAAGATTTCAAGGTATATCAAATGGGTGTAAAATCAGCTTTTCTTAATGGCGATCTAGAAGAAGAAGTCTACATGGAACAACTAGAAGGCTTCTCATTGACAGACAAAGAAGACTATGTGTGCAGACTGAAAAATCCCTATATGGACTGAAACAGGCTCCTCGTGCTTGGTACTCAAGACTGGATGAATATTTGCAAAAAAATGGTTTTAAGAGAGGTGGAGTAGACATCAATCTATACATAAAAGCCCATGAAAATGAACTCCTGATTGTTGTTGTATATGTTGATGACATTATGTTTGGAAGCAACAGAGATGAGCTAGCAAAAGGATTTGCAGAAGAGATGAAATTAGAGTTTGAAATTTCCATGATTGGAGCGCTCAGTTTCTATTTAGGACTTCAAATTCAGTAAAGGAGCACAGGTAAATTCATCTCACAAGAAAAATACCTAAAAGAAATGTTGAAAAAATTCAAAATGGAAGATTGCAAACCTGTGTCAACTCCCATGACCACAGGTTGCAAGCTGTGTGCTGATACGGGTCTGCTGATATAGATCAAAAACTCTACAGATCCATGATTGGAAGTCTATTGTACTTGACTGCATCAAAACCAGACATCATGCTAGCGGTAGGACTAGTGGCTAGATATCAAGCAACACCTAAACAAAATCACCTTCTTGCAGTCAAAATAATATTCAAATATCTACAAGGAAAAACACTGTATGGACTTTGGTATCCTAAAAGCAAAAACTTCACTTTATCAGCATACACAGATGCAGATTGGGCCAGTTGTGTTGATGACAGGAAGAGTACAAGTGGAGGTGCTTTCTATCTAGGAGAAAGTCTAGTGGCATGGTTAAGTAAGAAACAAACTTCTATCTCCTTGTCAACAGCTGAAGCAGAATATATAGCAGCAGCAGCTTGTTGTACTCAAGTCATGTGGATGAAGCAGACTCTTCAAGACATGAAGGTAAGCATTAATGAACCTATCTCAATAAAATAACGATAATACAAGTGCTATAAAGTATATCTAAAAATCTTGTGCTTCATTTTCAAAAAACTAAACATATACCAATCAAGTATCGTTTCTCCGAGAACAAGTGGCTCGAGGAAGATAGTTCGGCGGACTATGTATCAACGAAAGAACAAATAGCGGATATATTTACCAAACCACTTGCCGAACCATTCGAATACTTGAGCAGACTAGGGGTAGTGTCTGTGAATACTATTCTCTAATATGAAGAAAGTATAGTCTCGGGGGGGGGGGCAACGGAAGATATCATTCCGGGGGGAGAACGGCCCGACAAGATAAGCATAAAACAAGTCCACGGGATCAGCATTATCAATATTAAAATCCGGGAAGCAACAAAAACCTTTCAGTAAAGCGGAGGTGTCATCTTTGTACATGATCTAGCACATATTACGAGGCACTACAAATGAAACATACAACATAGTCAATTTCATCGAGAAGAGGACCTAAACGTAACTCAGAGAGAGGAAATGCAACGACAGAGCCCATACGGAGATATGAGGCGTCATCCTTTGCCATTGATGTCAAAGGGGGAGGAAGAACAAAAAACAGGAGAAAGAGCAGGCAAACAGGAAGAGCAAGCAACAAGAGAAAGAGAAGGCAAACAGAGAAAGTGGATTGCCATCAATGCCAAAGGGGGAGACTGTTGGAAATGTTGTCATTGATGGCAAAGGAGGCAAAGGAGGCAGCACTCAGGCAAAGGAGGCCAGTGACGGAAAGAGAGGAAGGCAAAGAAGCACATTGAAAGCAATAGAGACTCAAAACGAAGAAGAATGTCAAAATGTGAGTCATAGAAGCACGATTGTTGTCGGAAGATAGAGGAGACGAGCGGAGAAGCGACGAAGCGAGGGCGGAGGCAGAGCGGAGATAGAGGCAGAGAGTACGTTATAAAATTCCGAATCGCACTGCATGTGGCGCGACAAGGTAGAGACAGAGTCATAGACAGAGGCAGAGAGTTGTTATAAAATTCCGGGAATCACACTCTCCAATCGGCATTATACATATAACTTATACAAACATTATTCTGGGAATCGCTTCATTCCAGCAACAAAAATATATATAAACATATTGTGCAGCGCATCACATAAACAAAGGTCTAAGCTCAAATATATAAGTGGAGCACTTTATTAAAGAGCGCACAAAACGAAGATTTAAATGGCGCGACCCCTCCTCAATCGCAATCAGAAATCGCAAGGGGAGAGGAACATCACAACAGAAAGTTGCGATTGCGATTAAGAGCTTGGACCCGATGGGCGTATAAATCATGGTTAATATATAATTGAGTTCCAGGTCTAATCGCATCGGCATTGGTCAATCGCATCGGAGAACATATGAGTTGCGATTGCGATTGGAAGTCCGGACCGGATGGAGGTATGAATTAAAATTCAAACGTGTTTGAAGTCCTTTCCCAATCGCATCGGCAAAATACAATGAACAGTGGCCATTCGCAACACATATTAAAAGACTTGCGATTGCGATTAAGAGTTTGGACCCGATGGGCTTATAAACCATGAGTAACAAGTTTTTGAAGTCCGACATGATCGCATCGGAACAACCCAATCGCATCGGAGAATATAAGAGTTGCGATTGCGATTGGAAGCCCGAACCCGATGGGCTTATAAACTTTGATCAATAAAATTTGAATCCCAATCGCATCGATATTAGTCAATTGCATCGGCAAAGAACAGTGAACAGTGACTCAATCGCATCAGAGTATTTGAAGTTGTGATTGCAATCAATCGCAATCGGAGCAGGAGCGATCAATCACAATCGGAGGAGAATCAATGCATCAAAAAGTATGTCAGGTGGGCCTGAAAGGGCATTTGTTAAGTATTATCAAGATTATTCATTGATTATAGTAGAAGTGGCAGTTTCTTGTTAAAACCTTATATAAGGATGCCGAGAGTTGATTTAAGTTAAAAGGCACTATTATATATATAAAAGGAGAATGTATTAAAGATGTGCTGCGTGGTCTGTGGGTTGTATGTATATGCCTCAGCTTAAGGTGGAGGGCGATTATTAATATACGACTGTGATATATGTCTGTTCCGCCTGCAGAATGTTCCACATCAACAAGACACCAATAGCATAAAAGGGATTGGAGTTCCTCCAGATTTACAGTCAGCAGATATAAAAGGAACAGTTGCACGCATGCAACAGTTACACCACAGCAGAGGACAGAAAAGACAAAGACACAGTCAGAGAAAAGACAAATGCGCAAAAAGCCAAGAGACAAAACGAGTGAGCTGGAGTTCTCATTTAAATTTGAATGTAAATGTTTTATTTAAATTTATATTGTTGTGATGCATTGGCAAGTCTTCGGAAGAGAGCAAATATCCCACTGTAATATTAAAATAAGCACCTACAATTACATTTTTCTGAGTGAGCTGAAAAGAGATGAGAAGGCAGAAGGCAAAAAGACATGGCTGTCCATTTCGAATTCCCAGTGGAATACAAACAACCATGAAGCTATTTTTTGTATAAAACAGGGAAATATCCAAGGGGAGAGGTGTTGACGAAAAAGAAGTGAGAGAAGAAGAGAGTATGCAGCAGAATTAAAGAGAGTTGAAGAGAATAAGCAAGCTGCAAGAAGAATGTGAATAAGGAGGAGCTGAGCAAAGAAGAAGAAGGGGCTGAGCAGAGATGATGCAGGTCTGATATAAGAGTTGATGAACATCAGAGAAGAAGGTACAGAACAGAGCTGATATCCAAGGTAAATCAGCAAGTGTTTTTCTTTTGAAAGAGTAAGGAAGTTGGAGCTTCCCTATCAAGTTGTAGCTTGATAAAATGTCAGTTGTAGCTGACTGAGGTAGGAGCCTCCTGTAGGTTGGTGCCTGCAAAAAATAGATGGGAGTTGGAGCTTCCTTGCAAGTTGTAGCTTGCAGAATTGAGGTTGGAGCCTCCTGTAGGTTGGTGCCTGCAGAAAATCAGTGGTGAGAGGGAGTTGGAGCTTGCCTTTGCATCACAACAATAATAAGATGTGGTTTTATCCCTTTATGGGTTTCCACGTATATCTAGTGTCTATGTGCATGATGTCTATGTGTTGATATGATATGTCTATTCTGCTAATACTTGCTGCTAACATATTAAGACTGCTGGTACATTATCTAATCTGCTTATTAATTGCTACTCATAAATAAAGATTGCTCACACATTATGTTGATCATGAAATGAAGGTGTTAATAAAGTAAAATAAGTTTTAAAGGAAAAGTTTTAAAGGTCCATGAATGTGTTAAACTGATTCATCCCCCCCCCCTCTCAGTTTAACTAAGAGTTCAACAAGCTGACCTAACAATAATAATTTAAGGGCACAATAATAACAATATGGGGGTTACAGGGTACAATAATAACAATAAGGGGGTTACACTAACAACAATAAGGGACTATACTAGTAATATAGGGACCTAACATATTCTCCAACATCCATAACATTACCTAAAATAATCATAGTTTCTATTTAACTCCAAATAATATAAATTCCAATAAGAAGTTGTCAACCATAGTTTTACCTTATGGAAATGATTTTCCTGATGCCCGACTCTCATTTTTAGTCAAAAACTATATTTCCTATAGTGATGAAGTTCCTATTGTAATATGACCAACTATAGGAAAACTATCTCACTGTAATTATAGATAAAATGAGCAGTGTACCCAAATAATAAAGAAACTGAAAATCATAGTAGATATTGTAGGGTAAGCAACTAAATAGGTTGTATGCATGATATGATATTCCATAATTCATTACCTTTCCCATTTATAAAATAGTTTCTACAACAATTCCACCGCATATTAGTTCTTTATGTTGCTATTTATTGAGATTTTGGCTCACACGGGGATTACAATCAAGCTTTCCAAAGGAGATACATATGGCTTATGCAATTGGCATACCATTGTTGTTACTGTAACTAACATTTCCTGATAAGAATTTACAATTGAAACATTGATTTTACTTGTTTTTTCTTCCTAATTGTTATGTATGGCATATATAATACCACCTATCCATTGGGATTCATACGTGACGAAATAAAAAAACTTTAACTGTTGCTAAATCCAAAATGTGACAGGCTGGGATTGGAGGGATTTTGTGCAAATTGTAATAAAAAAGAAAAAAGTGAAGGCTTGCACCTCCAGTGCAGTGATAGCAAGGTTTCCTATTTATAATATTCTGGAGTTATTATTATTATTATTTGTTCGTTTATTTTTTATTGTTTCTCCCTGGTCAAGGTGTTTCTCAAGTTTGTTAGCTCTAAATGTTAAACATGTTGCTTGATGTCTTGCAGTGGAAACACCTCACATCTTCGCATATGTCCAAGATCTAGTTTTGGTACAATAGCGCAAATTGTGGAAGATTTGGTAAGTGCCTTCTACTAAAAGCCTTGCCACTCTGAGCCAAGTGCTATTTGGCCACAACTAGTAGGTTAGACTGTTATCACCCAAAAAATTTCAAAACATCATTGTGTCAAGTTTTTTTTTGGTCCTGGTTCAAAATTGGGTTTAGAAGTCCATTTAGGATTTGATCAAGGGTAGGTTTTAGACTTGTATATTTTAAAGCCCATCCTTAGGTTATGATAAAGTCTTCTTTAAAGTCCCTTCATGTCAAATATCCATCATTTTCATTTGTGGGTCATTTCGTAAAAGTTTCAAGTCAAAACTGGCCAATTAGCCAAGAAACCTCATTTTCGTAGTGCCACTAGTTCAAAAAAGTCATTTTGCACTACGAAAGCGTTGATAGTTTTATAGCACAAACAACAAAACTCTGTTTTTTCTAATTTTGAGAAGTCAACTTCAAGGGTGGTTTCTGAGCAAATGAAAATGAATTTTGGAAATCTGAAAGTTTTTTTCTTCACAAAATACCTATTTACAAAAACCTCTCTGAGTTTCTTCAAATTCATTGGGAGGTGGAAGAAATTGATAAATTACAATGCGCTACGAAACTGTTGTTACAAAACTGTCCTGTACATGACTGTTTAACAGTCCACTTCAAGTTCCGTTTCTGGACAAATGAAAAAGTGTTTTGAAATTATGAAAGAGGTTTGTCTTCATCACAACCCCAGATATAGAAATAACTCTCAATTTTCTCACACATGTTATCCGTTGAGAGATACAAGGATTTCATTGAAGCCCTATTTTCAGAAACAGAGTTTTCTTATTTTACACATGTTTTTCAAATGCAGTTTCGAGACAGTAGGAGATGTGTCTAAAAAAACTGAGAGAGGTTTGTATTCAAGACATATTGGCCTACAAAAAATTCCTTCAGTTTCTTAGAATACATCATGGAGTAGGAGATATAGGCTCTATACCAAGACCTATTTTTCAGTAAAAAACAGGAAAAACCAATAGACCAACCTATTGCAAATGAAGAAGAAATGCCTCAAAAAAGGTAAAATGAAGTTAGTACATGGTTGCTGTGGCTTTTAGAAGACGAGATAAGTAATATTTTTAGTTTTTGGGCAATAATAATTTTCTCTTCGCGAAATTTTTGACAAAACTACATACTCAGCAGTTTTGTAGCACATCTAGTGTAAAAAAGTAGAAAAGTGCTATGAAACTATTGTAGTTGCCTTTTCTTATCCTTTTGATCAGTTTTCAAGGGGTTAAAGGATAATTTAAGAGATTTAATTTTCATGGAAGATGTATTGAAGGATGATTAAAATGTTGCAAAAGGAAAGAACCATTTTTTTGAAGAAAAAAGGTTGAAATGGTAGCACTACAAAGGGTGCTACGAAACTGCTGTGTTTTCGTAGCGCCATAAATTACAGCCTTTTGAACAAGATTTGCAGCAATTTTTGGACAGATGGAGGATAGGTATGAGTGATGAGACATGTTAATATAATATCCAACCACCAAGGACCATGAAATAAATTTTAAATGATGGTGAGAATGTTCAAAGAAGGAAAATAATCTTATTCCTAAAAAACAGGGTTTGGTTTCCCGCTTTTGTGGAGGTCAGCAAAGTGGTCATGAAGAACTGAAGCCCATCATCCAAATTCGACCATGTGATTATACACTTGGAAAATGATGTAATTTCAAATAGATAAGGTTGTTAGAGATAGTAATGAAGAGTTTGAGTCCTAGTTGAAATAGGACTGTCAAGTAGGATAGGTGTCTGTTTGTCATAAATTTGATGTTTTATGCTCATGCAACGTGTCAAGAGCTAGAAATTTGATGTATCTAGCCTAATATGAGATCATATCATGTTGTAAATGGTATATTAAAGGCCATTGGGTCGAATTAGCAAGGGGTTGGAAATTTTTAGCAAAAATACTGTGCTTATTGTAATTGACTGGTTTTCAGCTAATATAAAGAATTCTACTTAGCCAACCTAGGATTCAGAAGGAGTTCTAGTGTGTTCTTGTTCTAATTGCATATTTTATTATCCTATTACAGTGGTGTTTGTCTATGTTACTCAAAATTCATCTTTGATGCTCTGACTTCCTATATGGATAAAATGAATATGTTTCTTACAGTTTCACATGTATATCTCTTGACTAGAACTCTGATATGCCTCAACTTCCATGTTAAGTATATTTATTGGTTTAATAAAACTATTTTGACTCCATAAGCCCAATGAGTACCTGATGATGTTATTTTCAACCTACATTTATCATTTATCTTATTCTTACCCCCACATAGAGTTAGCCATCTATATTTTTATCAAAAATCATTAACCCTTTGAGAGAGCCCTCTCAGGTTGAGGAGGCTAAGCCTCAATCAAAATATTGGTTTCAAATAGTTACATGAGATTGATTTGATTAGCAGCTTATTAGGTCCAATTTTCTGATAACATTTTGGTGCATCTACCAAGAGTCTGAAGATTATACTTTCCCGAGATTTTGAAGTTGAACTTATGGAGGTAGCATGAGCTCAGGAATATTTTTGAGGCTGTATCTACCTTGGCGACTCCACACATCAAATAATCAATTGGAAGGTGACTCCATTGCTTGAATATCAGTAGCTTTATGAAGTTTCATAATGATTTCCATTGCATGAATAAATGCCAGGTATAGCCCTATGAATCGGTCTCATATCCCTTGTTTTCCAAATCCTATGCCAAAGGTTGAATGGTTAATTGATCTTCCTATATTCAAAGATGAAAATAAAGGCAATGCTACTCTTCATTTGGTTAGATTCCATATGCATGTACACAGTATTAAGGTTTATTTCCCTGAGGATTGTCTCATGAAGATGTTAATGGCCACTTTAGAAGGAAAATCATGGTCTTGGTATGAAATCTTGCCAAATGGTTCATTATATTCTCTTGATAATTTCCATGTTGCATTTTATGAGATTTATAAAGAGTGTCATCCCCCCTTATTGCTGTTCAAAGACTGTTGTAAACACTCTGTGATTTTTATTGAATATTTGGAGAATTGTTACCAAGATGATGAGTTCATGGATGAGGAAATTTTATAGGCCCTTCATGACAATACCTTTCATCACCAAGAAGAAAGGATATCCTCTCTCTTGGATGAAAATGAAACCCAACAAGAGCTTATTTCTGAAAATCATGTTACATCTTCTGAGTTTGATAAAAATTTGCAGTAGACTTGTCAGTATTTTGATCATCAGGAGTATGAGAATCATTGCAAACAATAAGAGGAAATATTGGTAGATATTTACTATAAATATTAGGTAAAGGAAGAGGTTGATTCTTCATGTTATTTCTTGCATCAGCCTACATCAAACAATGATCATAGTAATGAAAAAATGGGTGAAATTTTCTCTTTATCCTTGTCTTCTAATATGAAATCATTTGAGTTCAAATCAAAAGATAAGATTCAGTTTTTGGATGAAGTTGCTAAGAACATTGAGAAAAACATTGAAGTTTTACAATGTCAAATTAAATCATATAGTCTTCATGATCATGATCATTCTTTTCAAAAGCTTTTCATTTCAGAACACAAAGAGAGGGTGTTGCATCCTTTCTCTTTTGTGATTGAGGAAGAATACATTGTTTTTGAAAATAAGTTTGAACAATAGTTTGATAGCACATAACTAAAATCTTGTATGGATGAGAAAAGCATACATCAACTGTCCAAATCTGCAGAATTTCATGAGAAGCATCAAATAGATCATGTCTTCTTTGATCCTATAGTTGACTACATGGAAGAGTTCTACAATTCATATTTTCAATTATATTTTCATTATGAGGAACAAATCCATTTTATGTTGCCTTGGTAATTTTAGTATCATGCTTACTATTGGTTCAAGTGCAGTCAACCGGTTCAAGTGTCAGATCAAATCAATGACTGGCTTCATTGGAATTTTCATGTTGCTTGAGTTAAAAATGGAGAATGCAACTGTTAGGGTACGTAGGAGTGTGTGAATAAGCTCAAAGTTGATTGAGCATCTTTTCAGTAGGTACAAATTTGGTTCTTCTACAATGATCATCAAGCTTGAGCCTGAGGTGAAGGCCATAAGAGCTTGGCGAAGTTTTCATAAATTTCAGAGTTTTTATTTCCAAGAAGATGGATGGCACTGGAACTACAGGTTCTTTGGTATACCATAGGGGCACACCATCCCAAGTGGAGCTACTATTATCACCCAAAAAATTTCAAAACATAATTGTGTCAAGTTTTTTTTTGGTCATGGTTCAAAATTGGGTTTAGAAGTCAATTTAGGATTTGATCAAGGGTAGGTTTTAGACTTTTATATTATAAAGCCCATCCTTAGGTTATGATAAAGTCTTCTTTGAAGTCTGTTCTTGTCAAATATCCATCATTTTAATTTGTGGGTCATTTCCTAAAATTTTCATGTCAAAACTGGCCAATTAGCCAAGAAACCTCATTTTTGTAGTGCCACTAGTTCAAAAAAGTCACTTTGCGATACGAAAGCATTGATAGTTTCGTAGCGCAAACAACAAAACTCTTTTTTTTCAGATTTTGAGAAGTCAACTTCAAAGGCATTTTATGAGTAACTAAAAATGAATTTTGGATATATTAAAGAGGTTTTTCTTCCTAAATGAACTAACTACAACAACCTCTCTTAGTTTCTTCAAATTCATTAGGAGGTGGCAGAAATTGATAAATTACAATGCGCTACAAAACTGTTGTTACAAAACTGTCCTGTACATGACAGTTTAGAAGTCAACTTCAATTTCCGTTTCTGGAACAATGAAATTTTTTTTTGGAATTATGAACGAGGTTTGTCTTCATCACAACCATAGTGACAAAAACCTCTCTCAATTTTCTCACAGGTGTTATCAGTTGAGAGATAAAATTATTTCATTGAAGCCCTATTTTTAGAAACAAGGTTTTCCTGTTTTACACATGTTTTTCAAATACAGTTTATGGACAGCCGGAGATGTGTTTCAAAAAAACAAGAGTGGTTTTTATTCAAGACATAATGGCCTATAAAAAAATCCTTAAATTTCCTAAAATACATCATGGAGTAGGAGATATAGCCTTTGTCCTAAGACCTTTTTTTCAGGAAAAAACAGAAAAAACCAATAGGCCAACCTATTGCAAATGACGAAGAAATGCCTCAAAAAAGCTAAAATGAAGTTAGTATATGGTTGTTGTTGTTTTTAGATGATGAGATAAGTAATATTTTTATTTTTTGGGAAATAATAATTTTCTCTTGGAAATTGTTTTGAAAAAATTGCATACTCAGCAGTTTCATAGCGCATCTAATGTAAAAAAGCAGAAAAGCGCTACGAAATTTTTGTAGCTGTCTTTTCTACTCCTTTTGATCAATTTTCAAGGGGTTAAAGGATGGGTTAAGAGATTTAATTTTCATGTAATATGTATTGAAGGATTATTAAAATGTTGCATAAGGAAAGAGCCAAGTTTTTGGAGAAAAAAGGTTGAAATGGCAGCGCTACAAAGGGCACTACGAAACTATTGTATTTTCGTAGCGCCATAAATTACTTCCTTTTGAACAAGTTTTGTTGCGGTTTTTGGACAACTGGCGGCTAGGGATGAGTGATGAGACATGTTAAGATAATATTGAATAGCCAATTACCATGAAATGATGTTTAAATGATGGTCACAATGTTCAAATAAGGAAAAGAATCTTATGCCTAAAAAACAGGGTTTGGTTTCCTGCTTTTGTGGAGGTCAGCAAAGTGGTCATGAAGAATTGAAGCCCATATTCCAAATTTGACCATGTGATGATTCACTTGGAAAATTATATAATTTCAAATAGATAAGGTTGTTAGGATAAGGCTGTTAAATATAGTAATGAAGAGTTTGAGTCCTAGTTGAAATAGGACTATCAAGTAGGATATGTGTCTGTTTGTCATAAATTTGATGTTTATGCTTATGAAATGTGTGAAGAGTTATAAATTCGATGTATCTAGCCTAATATGAGATCATATCATGTTTTAAATGGTCTATTAAAGGTCATTGGGTTGAATTAGAAAGGGGTTGGACATTTTTAGCAAAAAAACTGTGCTTATTGTAATTGACTGGTTTTCAGCTAATACAAATAATTCTAAGCCAACTTGGGATTCAGAAGGAGTTCTAGTGTTTTCTTGTTCTAATTTCATCTTTTATTATCCTAATGTAGTGGTGTTTATCTATGTTACTTCAAATTCATATTTGATGCTCTGGCTTCCTATATGGATAAACTGACTGTGTTTCTTATAGTTTCACATGTATATCTCTTGACTAGAACTCTGATATGCCTCAACTTCCATGTTAAGTAGATTTATTGGTTTACTGAAACTATTTTTACTCCATAGGCCCAATGAGTACTTGCTGATGTGATTTTCAACCTACATTTATCATTTATCTGATTATTACCCCCACATAGAGTTAGCCATCTATATTTTTATCAAAAATCATTAACCCTTTGAGAGAGCCCTCTCAGGTTGAGGAGGCTAACCCTCAATAAAAATATTGGTTTGAAATATTTACATGAGATTGATTTGATTAGTATCAGGTCCAATTTTCTGATAACAAGTACATTGGGCAAAAGAGAATTTTGTCTGCGTTGATGTTGCACACAGGGCATCTTTTTGCAAGCCCTTTTTCCCATCATGTGCAAGAGCAGTTTGCATCTGCAAGATGCACACAACATTCTCTTTTCCCAATAAAATAACCTTCTAGTGCTGCATGATATTCTAGCCTCTTTAGGCTAAGGAAATGTCTAGAAATTTGTCCCTCTTGGTTCGTAGTTACCTTGTGAGTTTAGTTTGATTGCAAGACTTTTGCCTTCACATTCCTTCTCAATGTTTCTACCATAACCTCAGAGCTACTCAGGTTTGGGGTTGTTACCTAGATATATCTTGGGGTTTGGACCAACCTCTTGATCTGATAGCAGCATTTCTATACCTCCAGTAGGTATATCATTTATCATAGGCATTTTTGTTTCTCCAAAATGTCGTGACTCTCGCAAAAGGGTGCATTCTAATTTAAGATTCCTTTTCCCACAACTCAACATGTTGTGTGCAATGTGGTGCCTGTTGGGTGATTTTGATGGCTTCTAAAAACTAGTTATTAGACAATGTTTCTATCCTCTTAGGAAGGAGCTACTTAGTGGTGGCCGCCTCTCTGACAATTGCTGGTATTGTTTTCTCATTAGTATATTGAAAAATTCATCGTCGAGGATTAATGTTTCAATTTTATCAAGTGTCTCTTATTTCATATTCAACATAAGATGGAATTTGCATGCACTCAGTTCACTGGAGCAAGGCTTTCTAGCTTGCCTTGAATATTGAAAGCAAGTTATAGAAGCGATCCATAAAGATGGAGCATCATTGGCTACAATTCAAGCTCCTCTCAGTGGATGTTTTCTAATCCCTCTTCTTCTGCTCCTTCCCCTTGTCATCTTCATTTGTTTACAAGGCATGACAAAGATACCCATAAGTCTAAATTTTTGCCCAAAAGCAATTGTATATTTTAGCCCAAAAGAAAAAGCAATTGTTACGAGAATATTGTTATTATCACTAATGGTTTGCCTATTCTAATGAGGGATGTCTTAAGAAAAGATTTCTCAACACATATTTCAGTGGTTGAGAAAAAGGAAGGAGAAGGTTAAAATTATTATAGTCAACAATCCTAGTTACATAAATGGTTGTTGTGGACTTCCGAATCCATCGTGGGAATGCCTCTACTACTAAGTACGGTAATTCTAAAATTTCAAAAAAAAATGGAAAAACAATTCTAAGCCCATAATTAGTCTTAATCATAATTGACTACTTCACTTTAGACAAGGATGCTTTGTTTGTGAAAAATTGTTGCATTATAGTTAATGGTAGTGATAAAAATCTTATTTCACAAGATCATGTGACTTTTCTTAATTTTCCTTCAAAATGTTAACCTTGGTCTAAAATTTTAGGGTTCGATGAAAGATAGCGAACCAATGCAAGTTATGAAGGTCTGTCAAATCATTTTTGCTATTGACCACTCTTTGATAGTATTAAGTATGATGGCACTCTTGTTGACTGTTGTGGTCTTATTCCTTGGAAGGTTTTATCAAAACAATTTCCATGCAAGCTATTATACATTGTCTTCAAACTTCTCTATTTTTGCAGAGAAGTTAGCTTCGGGCTAGTGATTAATTTGAAACTGTATTTTAGTGGAAAATTTCACTGTTTTTTGGTGGAATAGTTCATAATTTATTCTGATATTTTTTTGCAAGTGTACTAGTCACGATGATAAATCTGTGGTTTACTTCAGAGGGTTCTTAGTTATTTCTAAATACACTTTTCATCATTTTCTTTGAATACTTCTTTAGTGTTCTTGAGGTCCATGTTGTTATGTTTATTGACTGTTTGTGTGGAAACCTTTTCCTAAGGTTCTGCAAGGTAAATCCAAATGCAAAAAATACTATTTTACATATTTATATTTGTTCAAGACATCTTGTGTGATAGTTGAATTTCATAAATATAAATTTCTATTTCATTATCTATATCAATATATAAGAACAAGCCCATGGATTATTCATATTTCTCAAACTGTGGAGTTTTTCCTTTCCTGTTGCATGTTCTTTTATATTTTTATGTTGTGATTCAATTTTCTAGTTGTGCTTTCCAGTTATTGTCCTACATGGTACATGCTTTGTTAGATTATATCAAAAGTTATTCTTATTGTCTTTTTATTATGTATATTGAACATATTATTTCTAGCAACTTTTGATCTTCCTATATTTTCTGTTCCTTTGGTGTATCTTTGCACCTTTAGGGGCAATTGCTAGTTTAAAGTTTAATTCTTTAAAGGGTGATAGCTCAATGTAATAGCACGTGCTTTACAAGCACAAGGTTGATGGTTCGATTCCATCGTGCCTTGATATTCATATGGAATGACGGTGATCATTTTTTGGTGACGGATGCCCTTTTGACCATCACCAATGAGCTTATGGTGACATTTTTCGACCCTTGCCAAAATATGAAATGGTGACGGTCAACGAATGCCACCATATATACACATCAATAGTGAAGACAATTAAAGGTCCGTCACCATAAATCTTTGTTGTTGATATGAAATGGTGAGGGTCAATTTTTGTCATTATAGTCATTATTTGTGATGGACCTTGATGTCACCAATGAGTTTATGGTGACAGTCAATGAATGTTGCCATATATATGCACCAATAGTGATAGCCATGAAAGGTCCATCACAAAAAAAAATTGTTGCTCATATGAAATGGTGATGGTCACTATCCATCATTATAATCAATATTCGTGATGGACCTTGAATGTTACCACAACACATACTTTTGGCAACACCACCTTTGGTGACGTTCAATTTTTTGGTGACGGAGGCTATTGTTTGTCACCATTGCTCATATAAAATGGTTTCAGTCACTATCTGTCACTATAAATCATTACTAGTGTCGGACCTTGAATGTCACCACGACACCTATACTTTCGGTGACGCCACCTTTGGTGATGTTTAATTTTTGGTCATGAAGGCTCTTTTGACCCTCACCAATGAGCTTATGGTGACCATTTGCGCCCCTCACCAATGTCCTTTTTTCTTGTAGTGACATGTTCCTCCTTTCTACATTAGCTTGAGTATTCATGATCAAATCCTACACAATGCTATGCTAGATTCAGAAGCATCTCACAACTTGATGCCTAATGCAATCATGGAAACATTGAATCTAGATATCACCAAACCATACAAAGATCTTTTCTCTTTTGATATTAGTAAAGTAAAATGTCTTGGCTTGATAAAAGACTTGTGTGTCACTCTAGTACAATGCCCAGGTAAGAGTATTTTCATGGATATTGTAGTTGTTGATATCCCTCCAAAGTATGGAATGCTATTATCTTGCTCATGGGCAGCAAAATTATAGGGATTGATACAGTGAGACATGTCTTATGCCACAATTTCAGTATTTGGTCAGCCCAAAAATATTTATAGGGAAACTTTAATGAAGTACATGGTCAGTAGTGTAGAACAACGAAATAATTATCCTATTTATTTTGTACACTCTAATATGGATTCTTTCATCTTATGTAATTCATATTCTAGCATAGATATAAACACAACATTAAAACAAAGACATAAAGAAGTTGACAGTGACAATATATTTCATGAATCTATGTGGCACTTAGATTTCTATGGCTCAGTGAATAGATTAGGAGAAGGAGTAGGAGTATGGATTCATAACATGGAAAATAATAATTCTGAAGGTTATTCCTAAAAGTTAAACTTTAAATGTACAAATAACATGGCAGAGTATAAAGCTTTAATCTTAGGACTGTATATTCTTATAAAAATAGGAGCCAAAAGAGTTTCTATCTTGGGAGACTCAAAATTGATCATGAAACAAATCAAAGGAGATTATCTTGTGAATCATGTTAGACTAAGCCAATATAGAGAAACTGTTGTAGATCTGATTAGAGATATGATTGAAACTGACTTTTCTGTTATTCCTAGGAAACAGAACATGCATGCACACAATTTGGCTACCTTTTCCAGTACATGCAAGTTTCCTTTTCAACCAAATCACCAATACATTGCAAAGGTAAGACATATGCCTACTATAATAGACAACTTAAAATATTGGCATATTTTTTCAAAAGACTCTCAATTCTATAACTTTATGAATGCTGAGGGAGAATTACAAAATCGTAACATAGATACTGATCTTACAGTAAATCATAACATGAGTAGTGAGATAGATATAAATAATTTAGATTTGACTAAACCAACTAAATTTTCTAAAGTAGAAATAGATAAATTAGAAATAGTAGAAATAGAAGAAATAACAAATGATGAATCTGAGATTTTGAACCTTAAAGATAAATTTTTTCCTAAGGGATTAGCCCCATTAGAAAATCTTTTTGATTCCAAGGATGTAGCTACAAAACCAAAAATGGAACCAATAAGCCCTGTCATAGAAGAATGTAACATAGGAACAGAAGAAAAACATAAGCTCCTCAAATTATCCAAAGCATTACCCCTAGAAGAAAAGATGAAATACATAGCTTTGTTTAAATAATTTAAGGATGTGTTTGCATGGAGTTATGAAGACCTCAAGTCTTATGACACCAGCATAATACAACATAAAATACCTATCAAAGAAAATGAGAAACCATTTAAACAAAAGCTTAGGAGACATAATCCAGTTATTATGCCTTTGATTGAAAAATAAGTAAAAAGGACGTATGAAGCACAGATCGTAGCACCTATCAGATATTTTGATTAGGTCTTGAACTTAGTTCCCACTAGGAAGAAAAGAGGGGAAATCAGATTTTGTGTTGATTTCCGGAACTTAAAAAAAGTGTCATTAAAAGATAACTATCCTCTCCTCAAAATGGACCATATTTTACAGAGAGTAGTAGGATCATCCATGATTTCATTACTTGATGGATTCTCTAGATATAATCAAATCTTAGTTCAACCAGAAGACCAACCAAAGACAACATTTACTATTCCTTGGGGTACTTTCATGTACTTGAAAATACCTTTTGGATTGATGAATGTAGGAGATACATTCCAGAGAGCTATGGACATAGATTTTTACAAATAAATGCATGATTTTCTTGGCATTTATCTAGATGATTTAACAGTATTTTCAAAAATAGACAATGAACATCTAGATCATTTGAGAAGAGTTTTTACTAAATCCAAAAAATTTGGTATATCCTTGAATCCCAAAAAGACACTCTTTAGACTTGAAGAAGGTAAAATCTTAGGACACATAATCTCAAAAGAGAGAATTAGGATAGATCCAGCTAGAATAGAGGAAATTTTAAACATAAGTCATCCTAGAAATATCAAAGAATTGCAGGCATTCATAGGTAAAATTAATTTTCTTAGAAGATTCTTTTGTAATTTAGCAGAACTAATCAGAGAATTGAATAACATGTTAAAGAAATATTCAACACTTAAATAGACAGTAGAGGCTAAACAATCCTTTGAATCAATCAAACAATCCCTTACAAAAACACTAGTCCTAATAAGTCCTGATTTCAAAATAGATTTTATAATTTTTTCTTTTGCTTCAGAACATACCATTGCAGTAGTCTTGCTGCAAAAGAATGATCAGGGTTATGAACAACCTATTTATTTTTTCAGAAAATCTCCAAGAGATGCCACACTAAAGTACAACATAATGGAAAAAAAGCACTTGCTTTAGTGAAGGTTATTAAAGATTTCAGAGTGTACATTTTATACTCACACATTATTGCATATGTTCCAAAATTCTGTAGTGAAGGAAATTCTGACTCAGAATGGGCCTGATGGTAAGAGAGGCAAATGGATTGCCACTATTTTGGAATAAGACATTAAAATAAAGCCTACTAAATTGATTAAAGGCAAATTTTTATCCAAACTCATTGCTGAATCAAACTGTGAGGCCTTACATATAAATTTTATTACTGAATTAGATGACCAAGAAGAGATGGTGACTCCACAGATCAATGAAACTTTTTTAGATTCACCATGGTATGTAGATATCATATTTGTTTTACTCAACTTACAAGCTCCTCCTGGTTTGTCTAGAACTAAAGGTAGATTCCTAAATTTAAAGGCAATGAAATATTGTATCATAGATAATGCTTTACTTTGGAAAAATCATGGTGGCATTCTATTAAATTTTCTACTGAAAGATGAATTTGATGAATTTATGCAATAGTTTCATGCAGGTGACTGTGGAGGACACCTTTACTAGAAATCAATTGCTGATAGAATCTTGAGGGCATGTTTTTACTGGTCTGCTCTTTTCGCAGATGTTAGAAATTATGTGACCTCTTGTCAAAAATTGCAGATATTTGAAGGGAAGAAAAAACTATTACCTTTACCCCTTAAAGCCATCTCCACAAAAATTCCATTTCAACAATGGGGTTTAGACTTCATTGGTGAAATTCACCCACCCTCCTCAGCCCAGCATAAATGGATTTTGATAGCCACATATTACTTTACCAAGTGGATAGAAGCCATCCCATCTAGACAGGCCACTGATTTTGTCATTATATCATTCCTTGAAAATAATATCCTTTCTATATTTGGATGCCCACAAAAGCTCACTAGTGATAATGCAGCTGCTTTCAGATCTAAGAAAATGACTGATTTTTGTAAAAAATACCACATTAACCTTGGCCATTCCACTGCACATTTCCCTCAAGTTAATCGGCTTGCAGAATCCTCAAACAAAATCCTGGTTAATATTATCAAAAAATTGTTAGAAGACAACAAAAAGACCTTGAACAAAAGGTTAGTTAATTCCTTATGGGAAGACAGACTAAAAACCAAGAAATCCATTGGTACATCTTCTTATCACCTAGTATATGGGATGGATGTTGTTTTTCCATCCTCTTTAGGTGTACCAATGATGAAGATGATCCAAGAACTACAGGTAGAACCCATTTATATCCAGAGAAGGATAAATCAGACAATACATTTGCAGCAAACCAAGGAAGAATTCTATGTCAAATCACAAGTTATCCAAGATAAAATAAAAAATATTTTTGACAAGAAAACAAAAGAAGATGATTTTTACATAGGTGATAAAGTACTCAAATGGGATTCTAGAAGAGAAGATAAGGAGAAACAAGGTAAATTTTATTTTATTTGGAAAGTCCCATGCATCATTTATGGTTATAAAGGTAATAATGCATTTTTATTGAAGGAGTTAGATGGATAGATCTACCAGGTGGACTAGTCAATGGTAGGATGTTGAATAATTACTTTTCCCCAAATTAACATAGCTCATTCGTTTACTTTACTCGTTGTACATAACATTACAAATTTTAGATTGGATTGGATGTTTTTCTTACAAAGTTGAAGCTTGAAGAGAAGGCCCTAAGATTTTAAAGACACAATATTATAAATATGAATAAAGTAGAGCTCAGAAATAGTTCCAATGCAAGCATATTCAAAGTTCAAGGCCACTGATCTTAAAGTTCTTGACATTTCACTAGTAAATTCCATCCCCAAGTGGAGCCACTGTTAGGGTCCTATAATAATGGGATTCATAGTTTTGAATTGACTATGTTTAGTCTTTTAATATTGTACATACTTTTCTTTCTGCAAATGTTTTCCCATAATAAAAAATGTAAAGAAGGTAATTCCTAAAATAAAAATCAAAGGACTAAACGAAAAAGATCAAAAAATAATATAAAGTATGAACCCCACCAAAAATAAGAGATAAAAATAGATCCTGAAAGTGATGCAAATTCAAATGCCACTACTTTTTACTTTAATTTGAAAAATGAGATTGTTTGCATCTTGTCAAAAATTCCAAAAATCAATGATGGTCAAAAAACTTAATCTTGACTCATTCATGCTTTAAATTTCATGTTGATAGTTAGAGAATAAAGATCTGGCCAAAACATCTAATCTTGGAAAATTAGTAGTTAGGTAGAGAATAATAATGAGCTCATCAGTTTAATATGATACATTGGAAGTCATAAGGTTAGATTTAGATAGTTTTCTTATAAAAGAAAAATAAAAAGGGCCAACAATATCATATGCACCCAAATAAATGAAGAAATTTTTTTAGGGTAAATGATGCGTAGGTAGATTAATTTCATAAGTAATGGAGAGCAGCAATTAGTCATTTCATATCACTAATATCCATCAAAATCCCCTTCCCTTGTTTAAATCCCTAATGCCACCCTTGAAAGGTTGTAAAAATATCCATTTCCCTTCATTTTAACTTTTTCCCTTACTTCACTCATTTTCCTTTAATAAAACCCTTTTTCCCTAGTTAAAATCCATTTTCTGTTGAAAAAAGTAAATTTCCCTTACTAATTTACATTTTTCCATTTAAAAAACACTAAAATACACTTATCCTAAGTTTTAAATAATGTTGAGCCACATTGAAAAATCCCTCCCCAATGTTATTTTAACTTATTCTTACTGTTTTTTAAATATCACGCACATGTTAGCATCCCGCTTTACATATTTGATTAACCTCCCTTTATATTTAACCCCCGTTTAATATATATAGTTAAACCAATTCGCATACTTTATTAACCTCCATATATATCAACATCTTCTTATATTAAAGTACTGATCCCATATATATACCATGCTAACATCACCTATGGTTTATACAAACCCGGGTCCCACTTTACATAACCCCATTACATGTATTACTACTGATACCATATATCATTAGAATATAGATTATATTACAACATTCACATATATCACCCTGCCTATACATATTTATGGTCCCACCTATCAAAATCCCCGACAATTCCTCCTATTCGTCCATCTGTGGATCTTCATTCCTCAGATGCAATGGCCAATAGAACCTATCACACCCCCGATTACCCAATATTTAACACCACTGAGGACTTGTGAAATAAGAAGTTTCGAAACCTCTCCCCCTTGCTATTTGGCAGCATCGCATTGTATCACATCCCTCCCACTAAAACCATTTACCAGCTTTTCATCATGCGAAATTTGCTGGGTTGTTTTCTTCCTATTGCAAAGATACCACCTTGACATTTGAATTTAATACTGCAACCAAAGTTTAATCACTATTGGTTAAAAACATAAAGACCACCCTTTCAATCCTTTTTCACCATTTTTTTGTTGAAGTTTGTGGAAAATAGCCTCTACCGACCTATTCTTAAGCCAAAAAAGCTTTGCTGACCTGCTTTCAAGATATTTCATACTGGAATTGAAGCCTTTACTACCTGAAGACGATGTCGACTCAACCTAAAGCTTTATAAAGACCATTGAAAGCCTATTTCGCTACTAAAAAGCCTCCGCTGCCTACAGGACCTTCTTTGCAAACTGGAAACTCCATTTCTAGGTATTCCTAAGTGTAGATGCCTGTACTTATTGCTAAAAGAAAGTAATAAGTTAATCCTTTGAACCAGTCTAAAAGCTTTGCAGACCAAAGGAAAGCCACTGCTACCCCCCAAACCCTTTTTGCAGATCCAAATCATCTTTTCACAAGGATTTCTAAGGTCCCAAGACTATTTCTTAAGCAACCAAATAATTAATTGATAAAAATAAATAAATCTATGGCTTCACAAGGCATTGTGACATTCAATCCCCTGCATCCTCCTGTTGTTGATGTTGAACATACCCCCCTTGCAGACAAAGACTTCAAAATTAGTGACCCTGTCACTGATTTCAACCTCCTTGAGCTCCACTACTGGATCCATGATAAATTCATGGACCAGGCTGAGGACAACCACCTTTGGGAATCAAATTTTCCCAAATATGTCTTCCCATAGACTTTCCAGTTCCTAGAGATCATCAAATTATGTCAAATAAATTACCTGCCCAATGAAAGATCCCTAGTAACCTATATAAAGGAGATTTTGTTCACAATTATTGTTGAATCAATAAACCAAATTCTTCAAATCTAGCCCAAGCCCGATGAATCCCCTCAGTCAATTGAAATTCTCACTGAATTGTATCTAAAACTTGACTTTCCAAAGAGGTTTCAGACCTTCCAAACCTTCTTGCCTTCATTAGTTGAAACCCCAAAGAGAAACCCTCCCTATGCAGCCTCAATTTTCTCAGAAAGAACAAGACAGATTGTCACAATGTTGTTTTTCATTCTAGGCTATTTTACAATTAAATATTTAGATGCTTTAGTCCTAGGTTTCCTGTCTATTTTTTACCCAGGATAGCCTCCATATTTCACATAAAACTTTTCTCAGTACTTATTAGATTCCATACATGAGAAATTAGTTAAATTACCTGAAGAAGGAGTCTTCAAGTATTTATCAGTGTTGTTTCACATGTTCTTATACGTCTAATCTGAAAGGTTTGCAGTAAACCTCCAAAAATTGGACACTGAGGGTAATTCCCAATCAGTTTTCTTCTAGACATCATTACTCAGGAAATATTCCACAGTGTTTACATACAACAACTTCATTGATTAATTTATTCATCCAATTTTCAATATGCTAAGCAGTAACAGTGAACCAAGGATCAATGAAGAAATCAAGAAAGTATTACAGTTATCATAACACAGTAAGACAAGAGACTAGTTTTTATACCAGAATCACACTAACATTAGGGTATATGGATGTCAACTCACTCCATATAAGTTGCCCAAATACCTACCAATGAGGTTATTTACACTAGAATATATCAAGAAGATCCTAAACTTGGATGAAGTGAATTTTCTATCAGCCAAGAAGAAAACACAATTTAAGATTAAAAAAACTAGATTGCTTCTTTCATTTGCAATAACATGACTGCTGGTAAACAGGTAGAAAAGTGTCTTCAGGAATTCAAGTTCAGTGAGAGCTTTAAATGGCACTATGATACTTTAGGATTTATTAGCAAGTTAAGAATAAAATTCAAATTAACTCCATTTGTCCATGAGTCCAAACCAGAGATAGAAAAGTATTCCAACCAATCAGAGTGGTTGGAGAATACTTTGAAAGAAGCAGAAAAACCAATTGAGACTAGTTATTTCCTACAAATTCCAGTCCTACAAGATAAAAATTCAAAGAGAGTAAGAGAAGAAGGATCATATTAAGCTCAAACCACTACAGATACCAAATTCAAATTAATGGACAGGAAGAAGCCCAAGCTAAATCCTATAAATGAACAAGTTGAGACTATTGAAATTGTTGATACAAACACAATGGTTAAATAAAATTCAGCTCCAGTAGTGTCAGAGGAAACTCACTAGCCTTCAACATCTAACACTCAAATAATTCAAAAGAAGCATAGTGTTGAAGTGTCTTCATCAAGTAAACCAACAGAGAAAGAACATGATATCATGGATAAGTACAAGGAAATCAAACTCAGGAATGAGGCATTAAAAGTAGTTACCTATACCCAATACTGGAAGCAGACACCTAGTGACCAGAACATGTTTCTTTCTTCATTTTATTACAAGACCAGGAAGATGTAAATGACTTTCTTGCAGCCCACAGTACCGCATCCAAAGTCATCAGTTGGTTACAGGAAGACAAATTTTGAATTTCAAGCCAAATATGTTCATACTATAGACCAAATTGAATTTCATAAGCAAGTTGGAGAAGTGTTATATTCTCCCATGACCAATAAAGCTATTGAGTGTACAAAAACTACAAAATACTCTAGAAATCATCAGAGGACAGTTAAATCTAGAGAAGGATTCCGCACAAGCCAAGGATAACAGAATCAAATCACTAGAAGAATTGGTCATAGAGGTGGGATATGATCCCAATAACATCAAATTTGCAGAAGAACTAATTAAAAAGAAGAATGCAGATATTGTTGCATTGAAGAAGCAGCTAAAATTTCCTCACACAAAACATCCACAAGAAAATGAAGTTCTGAAGAATGAAAGCCAAAAATATGAAATGATGAATCTCATCATTCAGTTGATAGCTCAACTGAAAGAGATGGAAAATGAGATGGATATGTTAGTACAGGAGAAAAATTCCATCATTGAAGCTATCCCTGTCACTGCTATTCCTATAGTTAGTATAGTAGTTCCTTCTACTTCAGAAGCTCCAGTGGTAACAATAGTTCCAGTGGCTACATCACTTCCAACAACATCAGCCACTATATCAGCAACAGATTCAACTACAGCAGGAACTCATCCTAGTGATGAAGCAGCTAAATTAATCAAAGCTATGCAAGACATGTCCATCCAAACAAATTAAATAAATAGACTTAAAGAAAATATAAAAAAGTCTAGAGGATGAAAATAAGTTGATACAAATCACGGATAAGAATGAAACACAGAAGTCAAATAGATTGATTGACACAATTTAAAAGCTAGAAAAGGAATTGACATTGAAAGAACCACTTGCCCAAGCAAAGAAACAAATATGGGCCAATATCACTAACTCTGTTAATGATATTTTTCCTTCCATCCAAGTTATCTATGAGCAGAAGGATTTTTCCAAGGCAGAAAATGAAGCCATTCAGTTCAAGGAAGAACTTGGGAAAAAGCTAGAAGAGGCCATTGAGGTCATTAAGTTTCTTAATTCCAAGAATAAACAGGAATTGGAAGAAATTGGCACAAGTGATAGAACTAAAACAATCCTTGAATTTAAAAAGGTAATTTCCAAGAGAAACCTCATGACACAGCTTGAATAGAGATGTCAGAATATGGAATTAGTAATAACCAGATTCATGGTTAAATTTGATATTTTGAGGCAGAATGGTCTGCCTAATACATTAGTGATGAATGACAGATTGATGAAGCATGAAGACTATGACAAGAAAATTAGAGAACTGGCCAAAGAATAGTCCAACAATTCCTCCATGAAAGGAATTCCCACAGGAAAAGTGCTCTATCATACTTTTGAGAATCTCGTTTACCTCCAGCATGAGGTAAATCATCTATTCATTAACAAGCCTAATTTTGCAAAGTATACAGAAGCTGATTAAATTTTCAGAAGAATGGTAAAGATTAAATTACCAGATGTAGAAGCATGGGAAAAGTTGAATAATTTACTATGAAAGTGAAAATTAAACTAAAATAATCAAAGGACACAGGTGAAAAAAAGTCAAGGTAAAACAGTAAAGAGTAACAGATCCATTAAGTTAAAGAGTATCAGATGAAAGATAGAGTTTAAAGTGAAAAAAAAAATTAAAGACAAGGCTAAACGTAAAAGACACTCAACAACATAAATATGCAACCATCGCATAACAACAGTCAGAGAGAATAAGAAGAAAAATATCAAAGAACAAATAGCAAATCCAAATAAAAGAGGGACAACTAGCATTTAGTCTCCTAGGTGTCTTTATCTTCTTGCATGAGGATATTTATTTTTCCTTGAATAATTCCTAAAATCAGTTTAGGATATTTTGTATTAGTTTTTGTATAAATACTTCATAATTCGAAGTATTGAGTGTGGATTGCTAAACATTTCTATAGTTGTATTGATTTGAAACCTAAGTGTTTATTGTACCATTTTCAAGTCAGCAGACGGGACTGAATAATAAAGGAATTGCATTACAGGATTCATGTGTTGAGCCACTTCAGTGAAGTATCTTTCTATTGTTCATGTGTTTCCTTAAGTCTTTCATAAAATTGTATGTTTTCCAATTTAAATGTCATAACAGGAATATTATTTTAGAACTTGTTTAAATACACTCTATCTTGAACTGTTATTCATTTTCATGTTTTCTTCTGATATCCAGAATACGGAATTCTTCATTTCTCCCTAGTTTCGATTGAAAATTTTCATTTCCTTCATTATCTGGTTTGAGGAACCCTTAATTTCTCCTTGATACCGATTGAAACCATTTAACCGTCCAGCCTAAAAAATCTAAATTGACTCATCTACCTTGTCCTGTGAATAATTCCTTTAGAAATTCTTCCTATCCTGTTGCTTGATACATTGACTCCATATCCCAATGGAAAATAGACCTACACCTGTCCATCTAAATCAGTAATTCCACCAACAAACCAAGTCAAAACCAAAACCAATCAATCTTACATAACTAGCCTAAAATCAACTAAAAACAACAAAGTTAAAATATATGGAGAGAGCCCTCTCTGAGCATTAGGGAGGCTAGATCCTGATCTCAAAAGTAGGTTTGTGGTTACCTCTAATATTGTTTAAAACAAAACATAACAACCCTAGGAATTATCGGAGTGATAACACATAGCACCAATTAAACATCAAATAAAGATGTCTGAATTGAATTATTTGCAAATATAGCTTAAGAATATTAAGCATCCTATGTTTGATAGTGACCATAAGAAGGGAGAGGAAGCTAAACCTTGGGTACATGGGATGAAGAAGTATTTATAATTGCGCAAATACTCATCCAACTTGGAGGCTTGAATTGTGATTCATCACTTATAGGGTAAGTCATCAATTTGGTTGCTTCAAAACAAATAATTCATGAACTTGTTATAGAATAGGACCTCACAGAGGTAGTTCATTATGTATATCAAGAAGAAATACTTATTTGAGTATTATTATGATAAATATTTATTTGAACTCAAGATAGGGAGCATGCATTAGTGGAATTTTGATGTAAATGAGGAATGGATACAAACCTTATTTTTTCAAGATTATCTCTCAACCAAATAAACGAGATCATCTAGCCCAAAGTGAACCAAATAGAGTAGATTCATTGGGAAAAAGATAATATTGGGAAAATGTGTTGGGGTTATGAGGGAGAGGATATGTACAAATAATTCCCTCGGAAAGGAGAAAGAGGGAGGAATAAGCACCACAATAAAGGTTCCAATATAGTGGATGAAATGGGTAGAAGAATCGATAGAATTTATGCAACATTGGATAAAAGGTAGGACTGAAACAAAGGTAATTTGGTTGAAGTTGGAGTTAAGATAAATTATAATCCCATTGACATTTTAATTGAATCCAAAATTAGCTATAGTTATATTGATCCTAAACTTGTTGAAAAACTTCATATGAAGAGAACCAAGAATGGTTGGTGTTTGTTGTTTCAACTAGCTATAGGGGGCTAAGAAAAGGATAAATGAAATAGTGAAATAATGTAAAATTGACATGAATTCATTGTGCACAAAATAATATCTAAATATTATATATTTTGGTTCATATGAATTTGTAATTGATATGGATTAGATGGAAAAACACCATGCTATCTTGGATTGCTATTACAAGGCATTCACTTGGCTTAATGAAGAAGGGTAGAAAAGACAAGTGTAGGGGATTCCTAGGCGAATTTCTATTAGAGAAATAGAATTTGTGTGGATAAATAAGCCTCTTAAAAAATGGTATGCAACCCACAGGGAAGAGGAAAGCAAGGAAAAGGTACCAATCATTGAAGACTATCTAGTGCTAAGAGAACATGATGATGTGTTTTCTTAAATCCCGGGTTGATAAAAAAAGGGGGACATTGATTATTTTATAGATTTGGTACCAAGAGTTTTCACCATGTCCAATACACCATATAGGATGAGAAAAATAGAGCGTAAAGAATTAAAAATATAGCTGGAAGATATTTTGATGAATATACCCATGTGTGTTAACTTGTTGTGCCCTGGATATTTTTTTCAAGTAAAAACATATGGTACATTGTGGTTGTGTAAAGACTTTAGGTAGTTGAACAAGTTGATAATGAATAGTAAGTATAATTTTCCAAAGGATAGATGACTTGTTTGATCAAATATGAGCATCCATGGTCTTCTCTAAGATTGAATTGAGGTAAGGATATAACTAAGTAATAATTAAAGAAGAGGACATTAATAAGAAAATATTTAGGATACGATATGGAAATTGTCATTTTGTGGTGGTTCCATTTGGAATATCCAATGAAATAGATGTCTTTATATTCCTTATGAATGGAATTTTTCATACTTATTTGGAAAAAATTGTCATTGTATTTTTGGATGACCTCCTTGTTTGCTCAAAATTTTAAGAAGAACATATGAAACACTTGAGGATGGCCTTACAAGTGTTGATGGATCATAACTTTTAATCCAAACTAAGAAATTTCTCTTTTTATCAAATGCAATTCATTATTTAGGTCATATCATGTCAAGGAAGGTGTGGAAGTGGACACAATGAAGACCAAATCATTCAATGAGTGGCCAAAACTAAGGAATATCACAAAGTTAAAATCCTTCATGGGATTAGCAAACCAGTGCAATTTTTTTATTGAGATTTCCTGAAGAATATCATGCTTAATAACTTCTTTGCAAAACAAGGGTGTGAAATTTTAGTGATATCACAAAAATGAAAAGGATTTTTAGTAATTCAAATTGTTATTAACCAATTCACCGATTCTTAATATAGCTGATCCAAATGAAGATTTAATTGTGTGCATTGATGCATGCAAGGAAGGGGATGGATAAGTCCTCATGTAAAATGGAAGTGTGATATGTTATGAGTCAAATAAGGTGAAGGAGCATCAGAGGAATTATTCCACTCGTGATTTGGAGTTGGAAGTGATCATTCATACCTTAATAATGTGGAGGCGTCACCTAATAGGATATGGGATTTAATTGTGAACATGCTACAATGGTCTAAAGAATTTATTGGGAAATCCAACCTTGAATGCCAATCAAATTAGATGGCTATAATTTGTGGAAGAATGTGACTCAAAAATTAAGCACATATCAAGGGTAAGGAAAATAAGATAGTTGATGCAAACAAGAAGAGGGTGCATGAAGTGCATGGTATAACCATAAGTGTATGCAAATTTGTTTTAAAAATAAACATTTTAGAGGTTGAAAATCCAAATTAATGATACATGAAGATAAAATAGCTACAACAAGGTAAGTTACATCCAAATTACATAAATTATGAATTGAAAGAGGATAGAATCCTCATATACAAGGATATAATTTGTGTGTCAGATTTGTAAGGGATAAAAAATATAGTGTTAAGTGAGATGCAAAATTTACCCTATGACATCAAGAGTACCAAAAAACAATTTTAGTTATAAAGAATCAATATTTTTGGCCATGCATGAAAAGGGAAGTGGATGTTTATATATCCAGGTATTTGGAATTCCAAAAGGTGAAGGCTAGGCATAAGCATCCAACTTAATTGCTACAACCGATACCCATTATAGAGTGGAAGAGGTAAATTATTTCAATTTATTTTATTAGAAAATTTCCTTGGACTATGAGGCAACACGATTACATGATGGAAGTGGTGGATAAGCTCACTAAGGTTTCTCAATTTATTCTAGTGAAATCTACATATAAGGAAACAATTTTTTATCAAATATATATGAAAGAAATTTCAAAGTTACATGGAATGCCTAAGGAAATTATTTTAGATAGGGATCCCAAACAAAGAGCTCAACAAAATTATATATCTATATTATATTAAGGTGAAGGTCATAGGGGAATCAAAATAAGTCCTTATCAAGTTTTGTGAAAACCCATGATTACACTATACATTTGATATTATGGTCATAAATGTCCCTAAAATCTATGTTATCATAATTAGTAGAGATTGGTACACCAAGTTAGAAGGTTGTTTCACATCAAACTAGTCTCATCTCTAGCTTCCCTAGAAAGGACCCCCTACAATATCAAGGTGATTACGGAGAAATATATGTAACATACTATCATCTAGGTTAAGGCACCGAACAAAATATACTCCACATAGTTCCCAATATTAGGAAATTACATTATTGAAACCCAGTTTTCACATGTTTTACAATGCCATATAGCTCATTTCTTCATAAATTTTCCTTTCATCTTCACTTTGTCACAACCTATGTTATAGAATTTACACAACTTATAAGGCCTTCACTTCATATAAGATTCATGAGACATTTAAGTATTAATTTCTTTAATTCCCCATGTTTTGATGATTTACATAACTACTTGCTAAATATATTGATGTTGTTTAAATTCATGGAAAATCGGTGAAATTTTAAATATCTAGGAATTCCCCTTTGCATTAAGCCTTTTCCTCGCCTATCTTGGAAATCAATTCTATCCAAAATGGGAGAAAATTTGAACAATGGGGAGTCATTTGTTCGGGTAAGCAGGGTATTCCATATAGGTTGAACACCTTCAATAACCACTCACACAACCATATCGAAATCAAACCACAATTATTATTATGTGGTTCAAGCCCTCTGAGAGGGAAACAATTCACAACACTGGCCAATGCGACCACTTGAAGAAATTTTATTAATGCAAAATAAGATAGTTTATGGGTAAGAATGCGACAGTGGGTTACATTTGCATTAGAAATGCGCCCAAAAATTTCACTCTCCCAAAATTTCGACCGAACCTCCTAAACATTCCGCCAGACTTTTGAAATTAATTTGGCTGAAATTTTTCCTTTATTTGTTGAAATTATTTCGCCATTAAAATTGACGGCGTCAGTAACCATATTTTTGTCCAGATATTGAAATATTGACATTACAATTTTGGATAAATTTTTTCTTATAAATATAGCATCCCTCATACTGTAAATTTTTTTTAAGAAATTTCAGTTTAACGTGATCATTGCGCGACCGTTGGAGAGCTTTAGTAGGTGACTTTTTTTGGTTTTTCTTTTTATTGGTTTGGTTGCTAATTTTTTTATTTTGGTAGTGTTTTTGCAGGCTTCGTCGTCTCCTCTGCTTCCTCGTCTCCTCATCCTCGACATCCTCGTCTACTTGTCCTTGGCTCTACATCCTTGTTTTATCATCCTCGACTCTATGTCCTCGTCGTATTATCCTCGACTCTGCGTCCTCGTCTGTCCTCGACTCTATGTCCCTATCTGCTCATTCTTAGCTCTGCATCCTCATCTGCTCTTCCTCGGCGTTCTCATCCTCGTCTCCTTGACTTCCTTTGTTCTAGGTAACTCTACCTGCAACTTCCTTTGTGCTTTATTTAAAGAGATAGGAAAAGTTGTTGGGCACAATTATTTTCCATGATAATATATTCCTATGTATAAGTATTAATCTACTAATTTTTGACAATTGCTAGAAGGTTTTTTCACAATGCAATTTGGGTATCTAGAATTTGTAGTTGTTTGCAATAGATTCTTAGATGGATTATAAAAGAGCTATTTGTACTTTTTCATATATTTTGAGATTTTACCTATAGGTAGATTTTCCAGCTAATATACTAGTTCTACATGATGTAGGGCTTAGGCTTATTTAGAGTTAGACAAAGAGATTTGTTTGAATATAAATTTTGAGTTAGACAAAGAAATTTGTTTGAACCTGAACGTATAGTGAATTTTGAATCACTCGGAAGTTTGAATTTGAGTGTGCACTGAATTTCGAGTAACACAAAGCTAAAAGTAATTTATGATTGAATGAGTATATACACTTGGAACATTCTTTGAACCTTGGATTGTAAATAAGCACATTTATATGAAAAATTTAAATTAAGAAACACAACAGCATGAACAAGTTATAAGTTGCTAACTTAGAGTTAGAATACTCATAAACATTTGTTAGCTGCAATTTTGCAAAATTAGAGAGCTTTCGATAAAGAAAATCTTAAGAATCCTTAACAAGGATCTCTGGTTTCTAGATCTGCTTAAACATACTATTTAGGACCAGAGAAAAGAAGCAGCAATTCCAAATACATACTATACACTTCAAACTACCAAAATTAAACATACTAGTTAGGACCAAAGAAAATAAGCAACAATTCCTAATACATACTATACACTTTCTAAATATAAACAACAATCACTTTTGCAAGTGCGAGCTAGCAATGTACATTCCCAAACCAACCAGAAAATATGATAACATTTGTCAGAAGGAAAATAGAAACTTCATAAACTTGTCAATGTGAAATAGGCTGCTAAGGCACCAAATTTCCTTCCATAACAATCCTAATCTCTTTGCATATATTGTTTCCCATTATAATCCTAAGTGGCCTACACAGTGCATACAACAATGAGATATTAGCACACAAATATTTAACACAAACTTCATCAATTCATTTTTATACATTGGATTATTAAAATATAAATTTAAATATATAGAGTTAAAGGATGCTTGCAATAATAAAACCCGGTAAAAATAATTTTTACTAGATGAATTTAAGAAAAAGATAAACAGATGGGCTATAACCAAATTTCCTAAATTTGAAGACTAATTATATTTTTTCTTAGAAGTATGAGGAATTTCATAATGTCTAAATATTGACATATCTAATGTAAACTACTAGTTAGTTACACAACACTCTTTATCACGGTTACCCAACACTCTTGAATCAGGATGGATTACCTTTCCATCTCATTTAGTTATGATATTTCACCTTTGTCCAGTTTCACAACCCTCTATAGAAGTTAAGGTTTTGCATCCATTTCATTTAGGTTTGATATTCATGGATGGAGGAAGAGCTTAGCCTAGCCCACATTACTTCCTCCGTTTTCCTCCATGTAAATAATGAAAACTTAACTTTCTAATTTTAAATTTTTTTCATCCATCCTAAGATCCTTCTTGTCGCGTACCTCCGTGGCATGTTGCTAAGAACTAAGGAGGCTTAATGAACAAGTTTTAGTTAAGTAATTGAGAGTAAGGAATCTAACCACAATGTACAAATGATAATAATCAACTATATGCTTGCATAGGGTATAATGAAAAATACCTTTTATGAATGATATATGCATGTTTCTGATAAGCATTTTATGCTAGATATTTAATCCACATAATTTTCTGGAAGCAACCGAGTAACTCATATTGATACAAAAAAAAAGAAAACGTCAAGGATAAATCCAATCAGTAAAATTCTCTTAAGGTTGCAAATGAAAATATTGTTATTTTCTCAGAAGATTCAACATTTTGATGCATTGTGTGGAAACTATGATGTTGATTGAATTTCGCTGGTAGAGAATAAAGATTGCAGAATTTGAACTTAGATCTTCTGCTCAATTTTTTTGATATTTTTTAATCCTATCCATACATTCAATAATTTTTTTTTTCCATATGTACGAATGTATGAGAATGTTAACAAAATAGAAAAACAATAAAGTAAAATTAAATTAAAAAGAGAGATTGGCATGCTGCCCTTGCATGCTTCCAAGTTGCCAAAAGTAGTTCTGCATGTTGATCATATGGCCTTTTAAATAAATATTTATTTATTTTCTTGAGTTTTATACCTTTCAAAGTATTTTTTTCTTTCATTTTATGTGTTCAGTAGGTACCTCTGTTCCATTTATTCCCTTTTGTGATATTCTTTCTATTTTTTGTGACATTTGATGTTATCCTTGTCGTGGCATGCATGCTATTATGCACATTTTTCATTAAGGTAAATTACCTGCACTATTTACATGTTCTGAATGTATTTGTTTGTAGGAGTTCTTCATGTTGATAATATGGCCTTTTGAATAAATAAATATTTATTTTCTAGAATATTATACCGCTCGGAGTATTTGTTTTCTTTCATTTTCTGTGTTCAATAGGTACTTATGCTCCGTTGATTCCCTCTTGTGATATGATGTATGTTTTTTATGGCATTTGATGTTATCATTGTCATGGCATGCATGCTATAATGCACATTTTTTCATAATCATTTCCAAATTAGATCACTTCCACCATAGGAAATTAAGGGAAGTAATCGAAATTGAACGACATGCCAAGAATCTCAACTGGGATGATGGTTGGAAATTAAGTAAGAGTTGGATCCCAGCTTTAGCTAGGTAATTTTATTTATTTTTGTATTTTGGTTCATTTTTATATTTATATATTTTTATATAATTTCTCAAGTTTCCAATTTGTTAATTATTTAATTAATTAATTAATTAATTTAATTAACTAATTATTAATTTTCTTCATTTTGCTTCATTTTTATTTATTTACTTTACTATTTTGATTTATTATCCTTATTTTATCTTTATTTATAAATTAAAAATATTTGTTACCCCTCCCTATTTATTTATATAATTCTTTTAACCTTTTTAATTTATTTAATTAATTAATTTATCATTAAAAATTTTAAATCATAACTAACTAATCTTTTATAAAAATTTACCCCTCCCTTCTCCTTATTATAAATTAAAATTTCTTAACCATGTTTTATATATTTAATTAATTTATCATTAAAATTTTAATTCTTAACTAACTAACAACTAGTTATTTTATTTATTTTTTTAAATTAAATTTTTTACCCCTCGCTATTCCTTATTATACTAAAATAAAAAATAAAATTGTTAACCTTTTGTAATAAAAATTTCTTAACCCTTTTTAATAAAACCATTTATTTATTTAATTAATTTATTATTAAAAAAATTTAATTCCTAACTAACTTTCTAATGGCTATTTTCAGGCAATGATGCATTTCCTCTATTTATTCATCAAGATCGATTTGTTTCTCCACCTTGTCCTGAGATGAACCACACTAGCTGATTCGAAACATCGACCAAATTCCTAATAATGTGATTAATCCGAAAGACATTTTTACTACATTATGGGTCACAAAAGACTTAGATCGAACATGTATTTGTTTGTGAGAGTTCTGCATGTTGATGATATGGCCTTTTAAATAAATATTTATTTATTTTATGGAATAGTATACTTCTTAGAGTATTTGTTTGCTTTCATTTTTTGTGTTCAGTACATACCTCTGCTCCATTTATTCCCTCTTGTTATATGATTTATGTTTTCTGTGACATTTGATGTTATCCTTGTCATGGCATGCATGCTATAATGTGCATTTTTTGTTAAGGTAAATTACCTGCACTGTTTACGTAATCTGAATGTATTTGTTTGTAGGAGTTCTGCATGTTGATGATATGGCATTTTATTTTTTTCTTGCTTGCTGTCTCAGATTGTTTGTTTTCTTTCATTTTTTGTGTTTAGGGATGAATTTTCTTGTGAAACTATATTCTCTTGTTTGCTTGGGTACAATGTCCAAGCAACAGGTTTTCTGTCACAAGTTTTCTTGCGTTTTTTGAACTTTTGAAAGTTCCCTTCTTGTTGAAGGAGCTTCAATAATATATATTATTTCGCAAGATATACAAATGAAACAAGAGCCTCTTCTAAAGTATTCAAGAGTGGTTGTCTTAATATACTTGATACTGCTATGAATGTCTTATAAAACATTCAACAATATGAAGTTTGCATGCCCTACTTAAGTTTGTTCATGCTGTTGCAACAGACTTATACAACATAAATTTTATTTTGGTTTCTTGTTCGATGTTTAATATTCAAGAGAATAGACATCGATCTCACCACAAAAATGTTCTTTAGTTTGCTTGCTTTATCTTGAGTTATTTTAAACTTCATAAACATGTCAGATTTCATTTATGTGATTGGTTCTTCTACTTATACGACTGCTTCATACATTAGTGCCCTGAAATGTGCTCCAGCTATTGCAGATTTCTTATCACGGTCCTTCTTATAATTTATATTAAAGATAATACTACTTTGCATATCTACATTTACATGCTTCAGAGGTGATCCGTAAAATATTTTTTCAGGTTCATTTTATCCTTCATTTCTTAAGTATATAATCATAGTGTGCATTACAATTATTGGTATATATGGTTGATGATGCTTTAATATATGGTGTTGATATGTGTTACTATGCTAAAGTATTTCTTATATGTATGTTGAATGAATTTCCTTCATCTATTATATTCAGTATCATAAAAGTGTGTTAATCTATGCACTGAGTAATCCCCTATTTAGGAAAAGAAAGAACACATACTTAGACTTTAATTGTATAATCCAATATTTGGGAAAAGAAAGAAAACATACTTAGATTTTAATTTTATAACTCCCTATTTAGGAAAAGAAAAAACACATACTTAGATTTGAATTGTATAGGGAGGAGACAATAAAAATACTAGCTCCTCTTAGCACAATACAACTTCCATAAAAAATCTAACAGAAGTTTGAACTTAAATGGAAAATAAATGTGTTTAATTTCCTATGATAATAAATTTCATCGAGAGTGTTGTTATGACTCCATATCTTATGACTTCTTATCTTACCACTCGTGGATGACTTTCAAAAAAATATTAATTTTTCAATCTCAAAGTCCATGCAATAATTAGGAATGTATGATTATCATTATTCAAGAAACATTTTTGGTGTCCATCACAATGGTGAGTAACATGTGACTCTTTCTTGTGCTCACTGTGGGATTTCTTGAGAATCCTAGAATCTCATCATGAAATGAGGTGATTCCAATTTAAGTTTGTAGTCCAATGTAACCACCTCAAAATTATATCTAAATTATGGCCCTTTCCCTTATTATTCATCATCATGGAGAAAAAATAAACATCAAATATTGGATACATGTAGGTTGTGGCCTCTTTCAATGCTAGATCGCAAGCCAATTCGAGAACCTGCTGGTAAAAAAAATGATAACTCACAAACCAATCCAAGAGCCTGTTAGTAAAAAACAATTTCAGTCCTTTGATTAGTTGGGTTACCATAAAATTTCTCTATCTAAATGAACAGTCCTTTGATTAGTTGGGATACCATAAAATTTCTCTATCTAATTATGAACAACATTGTTGCAATGAATATATCCATTAACCCTTACGGCAACCTCTAGTTACATTTTCATTTTAGGATAAATATAAGATCTATTAGTAGGTAGTAAATTTATGGTCAACAATTTTTTTATATATTCTCCTGTTTAGCTCAAACACCTCTCCCCTTAAAGGCTTTCCATCTCCAAAATCATTATAATTACAAATTTCTACCTCTAACAACAAATTCATTTCCTGTAATATTCCTAATTAGCTCTTAGCTAGTTGGAATATTAAATTTTGATTTTGCTTCTTAGTTAGAAGAATAAGAGGGTAGGGAGACCCATAAATCTCCTTAGTAGGAATAAAATAATTCATAATGTGAAAACGGAGCATCAAAGTGGCTGGATAAAGCACCTTTAGGTGTGAATAGGGGATGACGCATGTGTATGGGGTCAAGTTTGACCAAATCAACAACACTAGTATGGAAGGAGTGGGAAATCAATGAGAGATAATGCAATTTTGGAGGGAGACTCTTTGCATGGAAGTAGTGGCTTTAATTAGTGGGGCCCAAGGTGAGGAAGCTCACCAAGCATATAAGGAAGGGAATGGACGCCATGGAAGGCATGTTGAGTATTATTTTTTTTTATGGTCTGTTATGACTTTTGGCTCAGAATCTTCAGTTGTTTAGCAGAGACTACATCATTTTTTAGCACAAGGGTGTTCCCAAGCGGGAATCCCGCACTCATACTCGCAGAACTTCGAGTGCCCACTCAGGAGAGGTCATTGAGCATTATTTCCACTATCCAGCATCAGGCCAAGCTACAAATTTCTTCTACAACACAACTTCTGTCAGGGTTGTGTTGTGTTGCAGGATTGCAATAGTGGAGGGCTTGATAGGGCCATTTCTCAGCTTGTCTTTAGTGGAGGAAGAATTCTTTCCATTGGGAGGTCAGTAAGGAAGGTCCTTGGAAATTATTGTAGCATTTGGAATCATTCCAAGCCATTACCATCCCCTACAATGCAGTTTTAGCCTTGGATTGCGTTATTTCAGAGGGCAGTTGTAGGGGTGGTTTCAGTGCACCATTTGGGGAGTTAGATTTCTAGTGAAGGGATTAGCCTTTCACCTCAAGAATTTATTGGGATGAGATTCTATTATTTCTACATCAGCTTCACCAATATCTTCCCATCTATTCAGTTGTAGTGAATCTTCAGCACTAGGGTTGCAGTTCACCATTTGTATTTTTTGTGTATTTCTGGAAATCCTCATGGGTTGTCTTGGAAAGGTGATATAGAGAATTTATATTTATGTCTAGCATCTCTTGAGGAATATATCAGTTATTTTGTATCATTATATGTTTCCAGATTTAGTTATGTCCACTAGGACTGCACTGTATTGATCTTCCAACATTTTTTATAGCAGCAACATCTGATGATTGAGAGTGTTTATTCATTGGAGGCTTGTTTGCCATGATTCTATGAGTTGTTCCTCAATCATATTTCACTTATTTGTTGTTGATTTTCTTAATATAATGGCTCCATATTGGTATCATGTACTTGTGTATTGATCTTCACTAATACTTTCCATTTTTGTGTTCAATATTGTTGATTTTCCTATTTTTGAATATTACATTACTAGTCTATAGTCATCATTTCAGAATTGATCGAAATCCATCAATCTAGTTTTATTTCCATGTGGATCATAACTATCATAGAAGGTGGAATCCTTAAAATAAACCACCTATGATTTAGGATGACTACATTTTAGCTACCATTCAAAAAGTTCAACATTTTTTCTATTTTTACTTGAAGATATCCCTAATATTCTTGGTTTTCAAGTCACTATTTTGTTTGGATTGGAAGCATTAGAATATGATCTAAAACGAAGATGAGTTTAAACCACACAAGCACTCTACATATGAAGATGGGTTTACCACACAAGAACTGTACATATTCATTTGATTTTTTTTTAAATCCTCAATGATCTAATCCAAAACTTTTTGATTAATTTACTTGACATTGCAACCACAATATTGAAAAATATTGTGGGGTTTCACTTTTTGCATATATGTGGCAATTATCTACTTCAACATATCCCTCATATTCTTGGTTATCAGGTCACTATTTTTTTTGGATAGAAAGCATGAGAATATGGTAATGTGTTCACCCACAAGCACTCTGCATATTCACTTTAAATCTATTTTTATCCTTAATAATGTAATCCAAAATTACTTTTAGATTACATTCCATACACCTCCAAAATTTATTTTCGATTACACGTCATACACCTCATAGGGGTCCACTATTACTTCACCAACCATAATGGCTAGAATGCGTTGTTACTCATTTTCACTTTTATAAACTATTATAAAACGTTTAGCTAAAATATGGGGATGGTCCTAGTGTTTTTGGAAACTATGTGCATGCTACTTCTCCCATAAACGAAGGCATTTGAAATAACTAAATTTAATATTTTGTTGAATTTGTTTTTTAAAGGATCAAAAATCCCATAGACATGGTTGAAAAATGAGCAATATGCATCTAGATGTTTCTTGTTATCCCAATCCAGGGCAAGCAATGATTACATATGTGCTATGAAGTATTGCGATGAACAAAGTCATGCAAAGGAAAATGAATATACCTGGAAGAACAACAAACAATGAAGAATATTATATTGCATTGATAGAAGGCTTGGGAACAAATATGGAGTATGGATCCAATGAAATTGTAGTTTTCACCAATTCTGAACTTGTGTGCAACCAGATGAAGTTTGTGTACCAAGTTAAGAAGGAGAGGCTAAAACAACTGCATGGAAAAGAAAACAATATTGTTGTACAGTTTCAATCATTTACTATAATACATTGTGCAAATGTTAATAGGATGTCTAGTGATCTATTGAATGGGGCAATGGCAATTCAATATTTTTGTGTCAAAGATGAATTAGTGTTAAGAAGTTTCTCTCTATCAAAATTTATTCATGGAAATTGTAAGATATCTTTGATATGTGTGTGTTTTTGAGTTATAAATGTGTCGTTTTTAATGACCATGTTTTTTTTCAATTATATGCCAAGTTTGCCCCCAATATGTAAGCACAACTTGGCGAACTTCATGTTTTAGAAAATTTTGTATTTAATTTTCAAAATGTGCACGACTTCAACAAATGTTCACTTTAAATAGTCAAGTGAGTTTTACACATCAATTTGTGCTTCAAGTTTTGTGTTTTACATTTATGTTCAAGTTGTGCTCCAACATTTGTGTAAATTACATCAATTTTTTGAATTCTTTTGAATATTTTTAAATAGTAATTTTAAAAATAATTGTAAATGCATGAGGTAAATTTTTAAACATCGTGTATCCAGATGTATTTGTAGATATCCATATATATCATGGATTATCATTTTCCATGTGATTCTTCGAGGCTTTAAACATCATGTATATATATATATATAATGGATTTTCATTTGCCACATGATTCTTCGAGGAAAACATCAATAGAATCTCATGCATCTATGAGAGAGGGGAATGTCCATGATGTGCATGGTATTTATGTTAGATCTGCAAGTTTTTACATGATATTTGAATCTAATACTATGCACATACATGTGTATACATGTATGGAATTGAATTTTTATCAATTTAGTGAGTTAAATTAATTTTTAATAAATTTCATTTTTTTAGGAGCTTGGAGGAAAAGAGTATCTACTCAATCAATGCAATACTATGGTTCACGCAATCGTGGTATGTGTTAACACTAGAAAATCGTACAACAGAAGATGACATTAATTAATGTCAGCCAAAAGGATTTACAGGGCTGGAAGACATTACAAAATCTGGAAATTATTTAAAAATCTCTAAGGTCTGAGGAAAATCAAATTTGAACTAGTCCTAAATGCTATTTGCACACATAATCCTTTCGTGAAGAGCAACTTCCACATTCCTTTTAGGAGTGGCGAAATGTCACTATCCGGGACCACAAAAAGAAAAGGACAAGTGACCGCTTACTTGGAGCTGCCTAAGGATAGCCACCAACGCCTCCTTAGACACTATGTGAGCACACAATGGAATATTTGGAGCACACAAAGGAATCATACCCCTCTCTTGGGTCACCATCCTCCATGTAAAAAGAGAGGGAAGGGAGGTTTTTAAATCTCCTATATAAGGCCACCATGAGATGAAGAATTTGTGAACACATTGTTATGCTAGCCAGAATTGCCCAAGCAATACCAGTAGTGTGTGAGCCGGAGCTGAAGATAGAGGGGAATCAATTGTTGGCCATCCAACAATTTCAGTCCAACACAGTAGAGAGAGAGAGGGAGACTACACTAAGGCAAGCTTGGAATAAAAACATCCTTGCATCGAGACCTAGAACCATTGTCTAGGGGCCCTTTGGCAAGAGGGTAAAGTTTCACTGTTATTACTACCAATGCTCAATAAGAGGGAACTAGAGCCACCATTCGTATTATTGTTATTGTCTAACTCTTTTCAGAGCTCAAGTTTATTTGTTTTTATTTTTTAGTTTAGTATTTAGTTTATATATGCATGTTATTTCTCTATCTAGTATGCTTATTGATTCTAGCTTGTTCCACTAACTTGCTTGACTCCACTTCTTTTTCTACCTATTACCAATAACTTAAGTGGGTAGACCACACCCATTAAGTTGGTGTGATTTTGTACAGAAGTGCACCAAACACACTACAACATGATTGGAAACTCCACTAACGTTTATTACCAAGTTTATGTGGTTGTGCCTTTTGCAAAGACCTTTGTCTGTGCTATGGAGTGGAGCTAAATTTCCCATGATTTATCTTGAAGTCCCTAGTTCATCCCAAGTGACAGAATGAAGCAGAGGAACTCCAAAAAAAATTCTTACAGGAATTTGTGCGCATTTTCCCCTGACAGAAGCGCACGTCGTGCATTTAGAGATGAACTGTGCATAGAGAGCGTGCCTGTCTTAGCCTTTTGTGCACAAAATACAAAATGAGAAATTTCTCCCAAGTTTCTATTTTTTCTGGCTTGTAAGGTGCTTTGAAACCCCTAATACAGCTGCCAGCACTCCTTGTTAAAGCTCACTGTTAGCTTCTTTTTGTAGGCTTAGTGTCATTTTTACTTCAAGTTGATTTTTGCAAAGTTCACACATAGCTTAAGTAGGGGGGAAAAATAACCTACATTCTGAAAAAATTTTATGTTTTTCAAATTTTGGTACTTACACACCTAGATGACTAGCCCAAGTAAGTGGCCCAAGACCACGCATGCATAGCTAGTTTTCTTTTTTCTAGCATAGAAATTTTAGTTTATTTCAATTTTTGCACTAGGAATTTCGGGACTAGGATTGAATTGTTTATAGAAGAGCAAGTAATATTTTCTACCTTTGCACCCTCCAGTGATCTTAGGTAAGAATATGAATGCTCCATATTCATAATTCGCCATCTCCCTATAGTTAGTCACATATATTAAGTAGGAAAAATAGAAAGCAGCCCATTATCCGCACATGTTTTTCATTTGAGCCAGGAACAATACAACATAGTTTAAATAGGGGATTTTGTAAAGGATCATCGATATCCACATGTTCAAACTATGTGATTGTCCACTTTGTGCTCACACACACTCACCCACTAAGCAAAGCAAAGACACATAAAACTAACTTAACCAAACTCACTAAATTCTCTCCACAGGGGCCACAAAATAATTTATAGCTTAAGTTAGGATCAAGGGGGTAGGCATCCAATAAACCTCCTTGATCATACTTCATATTGAAAAATAGATGTTATGTATTTAGGAAGCGTCAAATCCACCTATCATCCCACGAAAAATAAAACCTGAGCACGGAAGAGACCCGTTTCAGAAGGCGTTAGCCTTAGGCGCAGTGCGTGCGGTATTAGTCGGGGCTACCTGACCCGAATGATATTCGGTATTGTTAGATAACTACCAAGAAGCCCAAGACACGAATTATCACATGGAACGGTAGCTCTTAGTTGCAAAAAACTAGGGAAACCTTTTCCTTATAGGTGATGGTGCAAGCAAGTGCCAGACCCTCTACCCTTACCTTGGTGGATTCTCTTCAGCTAACTAGGGGCGTCGCTAGCTCTTACGGGATGTTGTGATAGCACTCACAAGAAATATTCTCAAGGACCAGTTACATTTTAGTCTGTGAGGACGCATAGGTCTTCTAGGATTTTCAGTATCATACGCAAACAAACAAAAACCACTTTTTTGATTGCTTAATCACATAGATTAATTTAAAGGGAAATTTATTTTATTTTTTTCCTTTGTTTTATGTATGTGACAAGAAGTTTTCTTTGATCATAGATTCTATCCTCTCAAAATTTTCCAAAACCAAACCTGGTCGACACCTGAACAGTCCCAATAGAACCTCGTTGATCTAGACGTCTTATGGACCTCCCCCCATTACCAGGAGGGGTTCAAGGTCTTTCACCATTTAGACGTCAAAAATGGAACGCTGCCACCATTATTGGTTCGTCCTTTATTGGGGCGATTGTAGTTAGCAACCCTAGTCGATATCCCAACACCACACCACAAACCACTCCTCCCATGACCCCTAGGGGGTAGAGGAGTGCATCCCATTTAGGAAGTGAGCCGAATACACAGTAGGGTACGTCACAGAATAACACTGATTCTAACCAGAACTTTGTGTCTTCGCACATTGCAATGGGTTCAACCTCTCAGTCACCTTTCTTAGCTTCGTTGAATCTGCCCAATTTAACCAAGCTAATGAATGACCCCATCGCACATGATCCTACATGGCCTCCCATGCCCATGAAGCTACCTTCGGATATACTAAAATTCGAAGGCAAGCAAGTGAAAGACCCAGGTAATCATGTCATGGTCTTTCACCTGTCGTGCTCATCAAACTATATCATTGAAGACACTATTCAATTGAGATTATTTCAACGCACTCTTACAGGAGTAGCCGTGAAGTGGTATGTGGAGCAACCCTCAGCTTCACATGGAACCTTTAGTGCCCTCGCTACCGCGTTCCTAACATATTTTCAGTTACCCATTCAACATGATTTTGGAATGGAATTACTGACACATTTTAGGCAAACCCCCACTATCCATATCTGGGACCATCTCCATGAATGGAGGCGGTGTCGTATTTTATGTAAAGCTAAACAAAATGATAAGGTTCTCTTAGATTTATTCTTGAAAAGTCTTACAAGAGATATTTCAAAGGATGTGGCACAGAAAAATCCCACACCTGAAGAGGATGCAATAAGAAAAGCCCAGAAGCTTTAGCTGATTTATATGTAGTCAGGATACATTTATAACATCTTGCCTAACAACCCGCGGCTGTAAACTTATTAATAATTTCTAGGTGTGTCGAACTCTGCAGACAGACTAATTGGATCATTGACCCAAGGTTACCTAAGCAGTAATAGTCAAATCCCCGATTACACATACAGTTCTACCTAGAACGTGCCTCAACCTGGTTTTCAAAGTCATCATATGCCTCAAAAAATTTGACCAATAGGGCACCAGCGTATCACCAGGGAGGACCTTATCCTCCGGCTTAGGGGAATCAGTACGCAGAAAGAAACACTGATGGAATAAATCCCCTCCAAAAATCAGGTGAAAACTAGGGACAGTGTTATGCTTAGTCCCCATCACACGACCCACCTATGAAGAATAATGCACAGGTGAACTTTGTGAAACCATCCCAAATCCAGGCACACCAATATAACCAGGATAACTACCCTCCTAACGTGGTAAATACAAAATCCAAAAACAAGCCAAAACAGAACCTTGGACAGGGGGGAAATAACCAACACTGCCCATCGTGATCCTAGGCTAGAGGTAACTCCAACCGGAATCAGAGCCAGGAGCTGAGCAATTCCCAACGCAGAGCAAAATCTAACCTCTTAGAATAAACCATTCCTATTTGATATGTGGTGAGTACGGTCACTATATTCACCACTATCTTGATTTATGTGAGCTAAAGAAGCTACAGAGTAACCGAGGACAAGGAGGATCTTCCCAGCAACTAACTATGATGTAAGAACCTTTCCCCAATCAAGGGACAGTAAGCACTCAACAAAAAAATATAGATGATTCCGGGAAAAGAAGCCATGAAATCTACATGACTGGCAAAGAGATGTTTTTCCAAACACAAAATAGCAATTACGATAGCCCACCAAACACCAATACGTCAGGGGCAAGTACCAGTGCACCGATTGCACCTTTGACCATTTCAAAGATGCTTGTAGAACCATTGCCAAAAATGGCGAAGGGACCTAATAGGCAAGCAGGAAACTAATCCAAAGTGGCCCATAATTATTGTATCGTGGACGATTTAGCACAATCTCCCACTACTATGCCAACTTTGGAAGTATTGCAGTCATGCCCAAAACAACAGAAAGCCCTTCTTTCTGTGTTAGGTGCTATTGACCCTGTTGATATGCACTTAATGGCTTTTGACTTAGAAAACACCACCCCTAGGCTTCCTTCCATGGTCGCCTTCCAGATACCAGTGTCAGTGCATAATATCACTATCCATCGATATGTCATAGATGAGGGTGCATCCACGTGCATCATGTCCAAAAAAGTTTGGAAGAAGTTAGGTTCTTTCGAACTAAAACCCTTAGTCATCACGCTTCGAGCGTACGACGTTCGTCCATCGACCCCCCTCAGCCTCTACGAAAAGGTCCCAGTCTGTTTAGCTTGAAAGACGGTCCACATAGAAATTGAAGTATTGGATGCTCACTTGGACTACAATATACTCCTTGGGCAGAGTTATATGTACACCATGTCTGCCATAGCCTCCTCTGTCTTCCGTGTTATGATGTTCCCCCACGAGGACCACATCATTAATGTAGATTAGTTGACACACAGCAAGAAGAAACCCCTAACAAACACTGATGTAATTCTACCCTATGTAGATACATTCTTAGATTCTCTCTCATGGTACCAAGAAAATGGCCCTGACCAATTCAAACCATATTTCATTCTAGGGTCATTCCTAGGAGATCCTCCTATAATCCCTGAGTCATTGCCCGATGTCACAGGGTCTTCGATGTGCATGATGTCCACATCAAGCACCGAAGCTGATCAGGACATGAACACAAGCAATAGTGGCACTGATTCGTCGGCCACGATAGCCTCTCTAGCCTATAATGCCTCTCTAACCCCTTTCCTCTACCTCCCAGCTGGTTTTGTGTCCCAACAGGTTTTGGTAACACTGGTATTACCCAACATATCATTGGAAATCCCAACTTGGTACCTCATTCCCCCTGCAGGAACAGGAGCCACCCACATTATTGCCACTAGATTGAAGCCTCTTAGTCCCGAGGAGGCCCCACTCATCTAAGAAACGGTCAAAACCACCCTTGAAAAGGAAATTCCCATTGAAAAATCAGTAGTTATGGCTAAGATCAAAACCCAGAAGAAAGGAATGAAGATGGTGACCCCCGCTATTCAACGTGAATCACAAGTCTGCAACATATGCGTTGTAATAGGTCACCTTACCCATATCTGTCTAGAGCTAGATGAATTGAAACCACTCCTTGGATCTGAGTCAAACATCGCGACGCCTCATTCCCATAAAAAGGAACCTGCCACGAAAGGTAAAGGCAAAGCGCTATGTGCCAATCACACATGAGCTCTCTGCAAAAATTATGGGTAATATACCCATCATTTCCCTGAGATCCCGCAATATAGGGATGCCTTACATGCCAACGATAAATCTTATAAAGAGGATCCCTCCACCCAGGCATCCAGAAATGAACCTCGTACCATCTTGTACCTACAGGAGGAACAACGAAGGGCACAAGAAAGACCCCCAGTCATGCCTGTTATACGTTGCACGCTATGCGATGAATGTGGTCACTTCCTCAAAGAGTGCGCAGCCTTGGAACTCATCTACATATGGTATCCTATAGAAAGGGTTTACTACGTTGGATTGCGGGCAGCGCAATTCACATTTCCATTATGCGTCGACAATAACTTTTTAGAGAATTATCTCTATATCCCCCGATTTCGGTTATCCCTCGCTAGCTTATGCTCTGCCATAGTCTATGTCTCCCAAGAAGATGACATGGATGCAGTGTCCACAGACAGCTCCAAAACCCAAGAAAATGTGACGAGAAGATCCATCATGTTCTTGTCTGTCGAAGAGCGACCGATTAGGGAGCCCCTAGTTACCCCTAACTACCCTCCACAGAGAAGACCAGCATGCATGATATGCAAAATGCCCAAACATGCAGTCATTCATTGTCTTAATTTAGCAGCGTTACAATGCTGGTTCCCTACCAGAGCTCAAAATGAGCATGAATAAACCCTCATATCAAGGATATTTTTCCTTATATGTCAAGGAAATCATAATGAGTGACACTGTACTTATGCCTCACAACTTGGTCCCACCATCGACATGATTAATACCATAGAGAAGAGACAGGACGACCTCCAGGAATGGCATAAAAAGTACATCACCGGGTCAATGTCCCCACCCCCACAATGGCATACCAGGAAAGCTAAGAAAACACACCAACCAAGAAGGAACCCGACCAAGCCTAGGATAACATGTGGTCTATGCGACCTGAATGACCACCAGGTCAACTAGTGCAGAGAACTGAATCACCTTGCAAACAATTTTCGTATAGTCTCTTCTCTCCCTCAGAAACTTCTCTCTAAACAAGAGAAAATAACGTGTACCTATTATCGGATTTGTTCACAATTTCACCATATGATTAAATGTGTACACCTACCCAAGATAAGAGCGGCAAGATCAACATTGAGTCTACACTTCCACAAAGAAGTAGACGCACCCAGGCCAACAATACGGAAATGGAAATAGAAGACAACCTCTTCTACAACAGACCCCTTCCGAGCGTCCACATCTGGAACAATGAGTAGTACAGAATCTGACACAATCTACTCTATTGGCACAGTTATACCATGTACTATCTGCATGGGCCAAAATCACACACCAAAGGTATGCCCGCTAATGGAAACATTTAGGCATCTTTGCGACAGGCACAATTTCCACCTACGGAAAATCGCCCATCCTAGAGGGAAACCAAACTTTGTGCTCATAGAGAATCCCATTATGGAGATTCTCCCCCCACCAAAATTCGATGACATAATCCACCATATATGATTTGGATCGTCACATATTGAAGCCAACCCCATGTCCCAGGATTTCCACCCTATTCCTATCGGAAAAGGTCAAGGTACCTTGTGCTTTTGCATTGATTTCTGCAAGATCCCAAATTTTTATGCCACCATCGAACTCGTTGATGATACCCAACCTCTAGAAAAATGCCTAGTTCAACTAGAGCTTGTCAATGAAAATTGATGACAATCACTACAACACAATGACACCCACAAGAAAAACGTAAAAGAATCATTTGACCACCGCATCACTCCTCACTCATTCACCAAGGGAGAGTTATTCCTTCGCTACGATGTTGCAAAAGAAGCCCTAGGGCTAGGAAAGTTAGAAACCTTGTGTAAAGGACCCTACATCATCAAACATTACCTCCGACAGGGGGCATACATATTGATGGAACTAGATGGGACCTGCCTTAGCAACTCTGTCAATAGCCTTTGCCTCAAGAAGTTCTACCCGTAAGGGAAAATATGGCCCTTCCCTAGAGTGTTCATACACAAAACCCCACCACTCAATATTTTTGAACAAAGGACTTATTTAAAAAAGTGCTAAAAAAGTGCCACCATGGAACACCAACCTGAAACCTATTTCGGATTTGCTGATGGAGCATTAAGATGGTCTCAAAGTTTAGCTAGAGCTACCTAGGTCATCTACCATCCTAACTGATTGCCACTCTGCTCAAACGATGTGTACATCGTTTCAGCAACAAACAATCATGCAGAATATGACGCCATCATCAGACTTATGTGTGATGCCCTCCATCAGGGTATACACCATATGCATATCTACCTCCATTCCCAGTTAGTAGTGTCATATTTAAGCCAAACATTTCAGACAAGAGATACACATTTGTTTAGAAAATATTTGCGTGCCAAAATATTAAGCATAAAATTTGACTATATCACATTTACACATGTACCAAGGATTCAAAACCAAACAGTTGATCACATAGCTAGCAATATCCTAAATTGGAATGCATCTCGAATAAATAATTATACATAAAAAACAAAAAATAAACCAGAATATGTGACACATCATGTAGAGCCACAAAAGATATCTCTCATATATATATATATATATATATATATTACAATATTGATGTCTGAGTACAAAAAATCGTGTTGTTGGCCCATCAGCCAGCCCAAAGATACAGAAGTCATCAAAAATAAGGGAACATCTTCATAATGGGTGCCTTCCCTGTGAAAAAAAATACTCTAGGGTGGTGCCCCCTCAAGAGGAGCACCTGGACCCACCAACACCCCTGGTGCCACCACTGGAGCTGTTATCGCAACTGCGATTGCCAACCGACGTAGAACGGGCAGATAGTCCCTCTCATGGGACATCACAGTCTCCAACCAGACCTCCTCGAAGCCATCCATGAAACCCCAAGCAGGCATCCCCTAGGTCAAGCGATCCACTCGACCTCAGAAATCCTCAAGAGCTGACACCTGAGCTGTCAGTTCCACAGTACGAGCATCTGACATATTTGTGCGAGCCACTGCCATGTTGGCATGAGCTCACTCAACTGCAATCTCTCCAGCAGCTGAGCTACTACCCTCCCCTGAAGGGCCAACACCATTGCTAGGTCTCCCAACAACACCTCCTCCTTGATCACCCCTAGGTCGTCGTGGAGGATCGTGGCCGACCAACTGAGCCACGGGGCGACCCACCTCACCAACATCTACAAGAGTAACCAAAACGATGTTAGTGTCACTAGCAAAACACATAAGTACATGTATACTCAAATAAATGTAGAAAACATACACAAAATACCTATGGGACCCCAAGCGTAACCATAAGGGAGACCCATGTTGGGATCCCCCGGGAAGTCCATCCCCACATACGGGTATGGTAGGAACATTTGCGGATTGGACTCAAACCAGGCCTCTGTTGTGTTGTTCTAGTAATGCCCCACCATGCCACCACCGCCCTGCAGCATCACCGAAGCCCATCTCCTCATCTGAGGCTTCTGTGGACCCCAAGGAGGCACCACCACTACTGGCCTCAGTAGCACTACCCTCTTGTACATAATGCTACACAAGGTACTAGCATACACAAATGACTTAGATCCACATTGGACCTTGATGAGTTGCGACACCATCCCGACAAAGAAGAAGCGAGCGAAGTTGAAAAAATTCCTGAACCTTAGCCGGCGAAGTAATCCAACCTGCAGGCTTGATTCCCGATGCGGAGCAACCGACCCTACTAGTCTCACAATCATTGCCAGATCACATCACTCTACGAGATATGTAGCTAATGTAATGTTGATGCATCCCTCCGTAAGAGGCACCCCACCACAGTGGCGTCTCCTAAATCTCTCCAAGTCCACTCTCCCGGTAGGGAGAGGATATCGTAGTGCCTCACCCTGAGACAGTAACGTGGTCACAAAATACACATCTGTCTCACGATGGATGACCAAGTGTGTCCCATGCAATATGAACATGTTGTGCCTTTGGCACCAATTACAGATCACGTAATGTAGCAGTCGGTCTTGCGACCAAAGAAGCTCATTCTCCACAAACTTCAGGAGTCCCCATAGCACTAGCTAACGAAGAGCCCCAGCATCAGCAGCCAGCTCAGCACAAATCTCGGGCCAGTCTCACTCCCTCCATAAGAACCTGTCATCAAAATAGGTACCCATCAGTACATATAAAACGTAAAAATAGGAAAAAAGCGAAAAATATTTTCCACCTCGGCTCTACGCGCATGTCCCTCAGATAGTTGCACTTAGTGCGCACCTGTATTTTTCATAGGCACGCTAAAAAGGGGAAAATGACCGCATTAGTGGGCTTATCCCCCCAAAAAATTCACAGGGGGCATGCCTTTTCCCTGATCGTCCACGCAATCTAGGGCAAAAAACACCTAGAATCTATACAAACCCAGTTTGCACAAAGCCCAGGACCATCAAACTGAAAAAATTCAAGTACAGGACATCATGAAGGTTACCTGGACATGATCTCACAAATCCCTGGTGTTGAGGCTAACTGTAACGGAAAGAAATGCTATGCAGAGTCCTCTGACCTCTCAAAACCTCAGCAAGTACAAATTAATTGAATTAGGGCCATATCCACCTATATATCTCCCTTTTCAAAAACTTTGGGGGACCATAACGAGAGATCATAAGGCCCATTCTTCAAACCATATGTTGCGCCACAATCATCACTCCCTGATGAACAGAGGCAATGCCGCACATTCACACTCCCAAAAAAATAATTTTTTAGCACTAGCAGGTATGCCCTATCTCACCTTCTTTTTTAAAGCTCATGAATTTCAATAATATTTGATAAAGAAGATGCTTTCACTTGAGGTATTTTTTTTTGCAGGAAAAGCTTGCAAACCATCCACAACGTTATCTCCTGAAATTTCCAAAGCAGGTATCATTCTACCCTCAGCATGATAGAGTCCCAGAAAACTCTGCATATCCTGACATCATTTCTCCATCGGAAATAAACCATAGGGTCCTCATATCTGACTGCATTATCATCACCTCACCCTGCACATCATAAAAATATGCGTTGGTTGGTAGAGCCTCCCCTCCATGGCGCTTGTCACCCATAGTAGACCATATATCAAAAAATAAGTGACGCCATGGCCATATCACTTCAGTATGGGAAGCACTGCATGGCCACCCATTCACCATGCATAAGGTCAAGTTTACCACACAAGCTGAATCCCCCTTCCCAGACGACCAGGTTGCACAAGCAGATTAAGAGCACACCATCGCGCCTCGCATTTGGCCCACCATACCTCCACCAACATAATCCCATATATGATACTTTTTCATGCGCTTCATCAACCCCACACATGAGGCCAACCAATGGGACCCCCACTCTCAGCAAAACACCTTTGTCACAACATTAGTGAGTGAACACTTTCATGTTTTGGGGTACCCGTCTCTATGTTTTGTACAAACGAAACCCCTTAATTTTATTCTTTTGGTAAGTGTAAAAAGACTCTAAATGGTGCACTATGTCCTTCACCCTCTCATTTCATCTTTTCTCCCACGGCAGCAGTCCTTGAACACCCTTTGTCGATGTATTATACCCCCCACAGACATGCCATCATAACTTTCATAGCTAGTTTACACCTGCCCTGAAATTCCTACTGACTTCAGATATTTCCCCATCAGAAATAACTATGACTGCCTCCAAGCTGCTTAAGTATACTCTAACCTTGGGCCACTGAATCCCCATCATCATTTTTCAGGCACCCCTCACCTACATGCCTGTGTTAAACCCATCACATCCAGGTCCTCGACTCCTTATGTCAGCGACCCCTTGTTTGGTTGAGGCTTCCTTTTTGTCGACTTCAACACCTATATTCAAAAAAGGAAGCGGTACCTTGGATCACCCATCCCCATACAAGGGGCATCCTCGGGTGGCCCTATGGGAGACATCATTTTTCACATATGTCATCGATCCTCCTGAAATTCAACTTCAAAAAAATATTTCATGTCAAGATGGTATCGTACCTTACAACTATTGCACTTTGATAAAATCCTTTGAAGACCCGTGCCTCCATAAGCGTCTCTATCAAAAATGCTTACAGCGGAAGGTCCTAGTCAACACCTATGTGTACAATGTGTAGCTATATGCCATACCAAGTTTACGCATATGGGTACCATATTCCACCTATTTTCAAAGAAAAAACACCCCTGAGGGCGTTAGCAGACGTCGTCAGCAACTGCAAACATCACTACCATATCAGTGACATAGACAGAACACATATCTGTCAACTAGATTTGTTTAACTAGCCACAACATTACGAGGATGGGACATGACCTCCTCGTAGAAAATTTTTATATGTATTGTAAATCATGTTTGCTTATAGGGATCCCTTAGGCCATGATCATTCTTGGAACCGGTGGAGGATGTTTTCAATTCCAAGCTTCATGTAAGCCTCTCTCTCTCTCTACGCACGATACAGAAAAGAAAATATAATGTATTTCGACTATACAGTTCTTCCTAGACCTCATACATTAGGGGGCAACTGTTAACACTGGAAAATCGTACAGTAGTAGATGACATTAATTATCACGAAGAAGGATTTACAAGGCTAGAAGACATTACAAAATCTAGAAAGTATTTAAAAATCTCTAAGGTCTGAGGAAAATCTAATTTCAACTAGTCCTAAATGCTATTTTCATGCATAATCCTTCGTGAAGAGCGCCTTCAACGCGCCCTTTTGCCCGAAATGCGCACAATCCTGGGAATGGTGAAATGTCACTATCCGGGACCACACAAAGCAAAGGGAAAATGACCCCTTACTTGGAGCCACCTAAGGACAACCACTAACGCCTCCTTAGACACTATGTGAGCACAATGGAATATTTGGAGCACACAAAAGAATCATACCCCTCTCTTGGGTCACCATCCTCCATGTACCAAGAGAGGTAAGGGAGGATTTGAAATCTCCTATATAAGGCCACCATGAGATGAAGAATTTTTGAACACATTGTTATGATGGAAAGAATTTCCGATGCAATACCAACAATGTGTGAGTGGGAGCTGAAGATAGAGGGGACTCAATTGTTGGCCATCCAACAAGTTCAGTACAACATAATAGAGAGAGAGTGAGACTACACCAAGGCAAGCTTGGAATAAAACCATCCTTCCATCGGGACCTAGAACCATTTTCTAGGGGCCCTTTGGCAAGAGGGTAAATTTTCACTCTTATTACTACCAGTGCTCAATAAGAGGGGCCTAGAGCCACTGTTCGTATTATTATTGTCGTTTGACTATTTTCAGAGCTCTTCTTTATTTGTTTTTAGTTTTTATTTTATATATGCATGCTATTTCTCTATCTAGTATGCTTATTGATTATATATTGTTCCACTAACTTGCTTGACTCCAATTTTTTTTCTGCCTGTTACCAATAATTTAAGTGGGTAGACCACACCCCTTAAGTTGGTGTGATTTTGTACATAGGTGCACCAAACACACTACAACAGTATGGTTATATATATATATTTACTTTTAAATAATAAATAGGTAGAATCATGTGTATGTATGTATGTACATGTATATATATTTGAATTGATTAGAAATTATATTTTTTATGAAGCTTCACTCTCATCACGTGAGGGTGGTGGTGGTGGTACACATTCCCATGGTGGCCAATCAATAATTGGTGGTGAATCATGTGAGGGTGTTGGTACACATTCCCCTGATGGCCAATCAATGGGTGGTCATGGGTGGTTGTCAATAAATGGATGGTCATGCTAGTTCTAAACCATCTTCGGGTCAGCATGATGGTGCTCAACCATCTTGAGGCGGCCATAAATATCAATCTTATTATCATGATTATTATTTTTTTTTAAAGTTTTTATATAATTTTTTTCATTTCAAAAAACCAATTTGTACATTTGTTCAAATGTTTTTCTTATTTATCCATAATTGTATATATATTGATGCAGAGGGTGAAAATGTTGCTTGAAAAATGCATAGGCCAAATCACATAATTCAAGAAGAAGGTTGTACACCAACCACAACTTTTCCATCTGAAATTCTCAATTATTTACGTTGGGAAACAAACATCCAACAATGCACATTACAAAAGTGCGAAAGTATTTATTCAAAATTGAGAAAAGATCTTAGGAGTTTGAAACTCCTTGCAGAGAGTCGAGAAAGCTCAGTAGTAGTTACGCACTCTCTAAGCACACTTGTATATGTTTACAAAAATCTTCGGCCAAAAACCAATACCTTTGTAGAAATGATGATACAAAGAAAGAAAGCAGTAATGGGTCCTGATACATGGGACGATGTTAAAATAAGGTTACAAAACAAATGGAAAAATCTATGTTTACTTTCAAAGAAGGGCCGAAAATAAAGACGTTGAAGGTTAAATATTTCAAACACCCTAATATGTCTTTCCGTTTTTATGATAGACACCTTGAAGCCTATGGAAAAATACCATGGAATGACAAGGTTCCTATTTATTTTGCAAAATTATTTTATGCATAATTAATTTTTGGAATGAAACGAAACTATAATGACCTTCCTTCTGATTTTTTTGGTCTTGGGAAAGGTTTATTATGTGATTGTAAGGGCGCTAAGCATGATAATGAGTTGCCTCACCCTGATCCACCTTTGGTAAGCTGACCTCCTCGTGTGGAAAATTTGCTGTCAGAGATGGATGCCGCTTCTCGAATTAGTCGAGAAGCAAGGGATGCCATCATAAACAACGTTTCGATTTTACTTGGTGGAATTGATATTGGTTTGAATCGACAAAGAGCATGAGATAATGCACGTGCTAATTTTGTATATAATATCGATGAAGAGATATACAACATGAATATTGAAGAGCTTAGAGCATATGCAAAGCATTGTTGCAATGGTTGGCACAACTTAATCCTTCATGAGGAAGAGGGTGTGGGATCAATATGTGTTAATGGTTAGGGTGGATATTTCAATGTAATTTGTAACTGTACCCACACACATACACACACAAACACACACAAATATATATATATGTTTTTATGTGTGTGTTATTCTAAAATAAATGTATCGTATGTTCACCATTTTCAGTTTACACACAAGATGGCTGAAAATTTTGATAATATCACGATCCAAGATTCAGGTTCTGACAATCAAGATGATATTTTGGGAAATGCTAGTTTTTTTTAAGATTTCATGATGTTGATGTCCAATTATTTATCTATTATTATATCAACCTATCATGAGGTGTATATTTTTAATAGAAATAATTATATGTACACATGTATATTATTAACATATTCCGTTTCCATACGGTGATTTCAAAATGGAGCCACCATATTCTTCCCTATTAGGAGATGTGCTAGATGTGCCAAATAATCCATTGTCACAAGTATTCAATTTTTCACTTATGTTTTAAGTTATAAATTGAAGTGAAAGTTTCATTACAAAACGAGATAGATATTGAGTTATTTTACGGCTCTAAATTTTTTGAATTTTGGGTTTTTGGAGATGATTTATGTTCTCCAAGGAATATAGCGATGGAGTTGATGATGGGGATAGGAACATGAGGTATTGCAGGGCCAAAAAGGGACAATGGAGGGGAAACTACATGAGGTATTGCATGAAATTTTCAATTTTTGCTTAATTTTGTTTTTTTATGAAGTTATACTTTCTCATTCATTTTTTAAACATTAAATTTTATTTTTTTTTTCTAAATATGTCTAGTTTCTATTATATTGTACAAAAATATAAAGCGATACCATTCAACATTCCCACCTGAATTTTTGTGTTAGCCAATTCTGGTGGGAATGAAGATGCTCAAAAAATAAAAAAAGAGGTTTCCCCTGGTGGGGAAACCAGCCCAAAAACTAGACCATGTAGCAGGAGGGGTGCTGCCCGAAAAGGAGAAACTAGCACAAAAAATAAGTACCCATAAAATATGTTTACTGTGTGGAAAGTAAGTAGACAAAAAAATTGAAATTGAGTTGTAGCGAACAAAAGAAAGAGGCACTTTGGTGCTAGTCTTTCTAGTGTTTATCATTCTAAATTCCTTCTGGAGGCTGCTCTTCCTGAATGAAACAGTTGTATTCTGAGAAGTCATCTTCAGGCTTTGACAACTCGGGAGTCTGGTGCAGTGTTGAGGTTGAGCATGCTCCCATAGATGCTTCATTGTCGTCCTCTACTGGGTTGTTGCCACTGTCGCTGCCCAAAGAATTATTCGTGGACTTGGTGGGCAGATCCATTGATTTCCTAGGCTGCTGAAGGATGGACGGAGACATTGTTGATTTGCACAATCTTTTCCTTAACCCCGAGCCATGAGAGTTGGAGGGGGTTTCAAGAATTCACAGGGAGATGAGGGCATGCATTCTATGTTGTTTTGGAGCTTTAGAAGAATTCAAATTAAGGGCTAACTCCATCGGGCAATCCTCTCAGACAGGAAGCGGAGGACGGGAAGGCTAGCCTCGGCCTCTGCCTCATCGACATCTCATGCAATGGTGGTGTGGCATTGAGGCTTATGAGTTTGATGAAGGAGAATGAGCACAGGGAGGATTGCAGATAGAGAGGTGGAAATAGGCGCTGAGTGGGTGGGATAATAGAGAATGAATGTCAAAGTGATGAGCAGAGTAGCTAGCCAGATGAACAAAGAGAAGGAGGGAAAAATGTGGTGGAGGAGCAGGACTAGTACCCATGAAATACAGAGGTGTTCGGTGGCAAGGACATGCGATAATTAATTCGGATCAGTCTACTTGAAGGGGAGTAATGGTGCCAGGTTGTGTGACTGTATATCTAACGATGTCTTCACCTGGGCCATGTGGCTAGGACAGCTGCCCTGCAGAGGGGATGCCATGTAACATGAGGAGCCAGGATTAAACACCCGCATCCGAGGATAAAATATTAATTATAATATATACATAAATTTCTTATATGTGTGTGTGTGTGTGTGCAATTAGGGCCAACATGAGACAATGGAGGGGGAACTAAATGAGGTATTGCATGAAATTTTAGATTTTTTTTTGCATTTTGTTTTTTTTAGTGAATTTCTACATTCTCATTCAATTTTAAAAGGTTAAATTATAATTTTAATACATACATAAATTTATTATACATGTATATATATGAAATTACACATGTTGTGCAGGGTCCCCATTCTTCAGATGAGAGAACAAGGAGGCTGTTGGAAAATACAGTTCCACCAAATTCTCTATATTGATGCACAACATTTTATTTAATCTAGTTTTTTTATAGTACATGTTATATTTACTTTTCTATAACTTGATGCATGTCTAAAATTTTACTTTCAATGATATTTTTATATTTGGTACACATGTGTTATATTTACTTCCGCCAAATTCTCTATATTGATGCACAACATTTTATTTAATCTAGTTTTTTTTATAGTACATGTTATATTTACTTTTCTATAACTTGATGCATGTGTAACATTTTACTTTCAACGGTATTTTTATATCTAGTACACATGTGTTATATTTACTTTTATGGAATGATATAAATTTTGGACATATTTTACATTTTGGATAGTCGTTACATTTACTTTTATTAAATGATTTAAAATTTTGGATAGTTGTTATATTTTGCATGTGATCACATGTTGATATAATTTGTTAACTTAGATGATAATATTATGTTTTGTTTAGCTTTTTGTTTTGTCAATTTTTTTATTTAAAATGAATCTAGATTGAAATTGCAAATTACAAAACACATGTGGTACATTATGCATTTGAAAATTTAAATGTTATAATTAGCTGTAGATGTCTATTAAAGGTGATATTTAGGTACATGTAGATGTCTATTAAAGGTGATATTTAGGTAAATTTTTCATGATCATGTGTCATTTAAAACAATCACAGATGGTTTTACATATTTAAGTTCATGAATATATAACAATGAATGAAGTACATTTGCATTTAGTTGTTACATTTTGCATGTGATCATGTGTTGGTATAATTTTTTAACTTAGATGATGAGATTATGTTTTGTTTAACTTGTTGTTTTGTCAAGTTTTTTTGTTTAAAATGAATCTGGAATGAAATTGCAAATTTCAAAACACTTGTGGTACATTATGCATTTGAAAATGTGAATGTTATAATTAGGTGTAGATGTCTATTAAAGCTGATATTTAGGTACATTTTGCATCATCACATGTGTCATTTAAAACAATCATAGATTTTTTACACATTTAAGTTCATGAATATATAATAATGATTGAATTACATTTGCATTTAGTTGTTATATTTTGCATGTGATCACATGTTGGTATAGTTTGCTAACTTAGATGGTAATATTATGTTTTGTTTAACTTGTTGTTTTGTCAAGTTTGTTTTTTAAAATGAATCTATATTGGAATTGCAAATTACAAAACACATCTCGTACGTTTTGCATTTGAAAATGAGAATGTTATAATCAGGTGTAGATGTCTATTAAAGGTGATATTTACATACATTTTGCATGATTCGGTGTCATTTAAAACAATTATAGATATTTTTACATATGTAAGTTCATGAATATGTCACAATGATTGAAGCACATTCTCATATAGTTGTTACATTTTTCATGTGATCACATGTTCGTATAATTTGCTAACTTAGATGATAAGATTATGTTTTTTTTAACTTGTTTTTCTGTTAAGTTTTTTATTTAAATGAATCTAGATTGAAATTGCAAATTACAAAACACATGTGGTACATTATGCATTTTAAAATGTGAATGTTTTATAATTGGGTGTAGATGCCTATTAAAGGTGATATTTATGTACATTTTGCATGATCATGTGTCATTTAAAACAATCATGGATGGTTTTACATATTTAATTTCATGACTATGTAACAATGATTGAAGTACATTTGCATTTAGTTGTTACATTTTGCATGTGATCACATCTTGGTATAATTTTTTAACTTAGCTGATAATGTTATGTTTTTTTTTAAATTATTGTTTTGTCAAGTTTCTTATTTAAAATGAATCTAGATTGAAATTGAAAATTACAAAACACATATAATACATTATTAATTTGAAAATGGGAATGTTATAATTAGTTGTAGATGTCAATTAAAGGTGATATTTAGGTACATTTTGCATGATCATGTGTCATTTGTGTAATTTAAAGAAATCGTAGATGGATCATGTGTCATTTAAAACAATCATAGATGATTTTACATATTTAAGTTCATGAATATGTAATGGTGATTGAAGTAAATTTTCATATAGTTGTTACATTTTTCATGTAATTACATGTTGTTATAATGTGATAAGTCTAAAACAATCATAAAATTTTAAAATTGCATTAAAAATTATTGTATACAACATCAAATTCATTAATGTACATAGGAAGACTACTATGAATCTGAGTTGATATAGTTAACTTTTAATATCTATAAAACTGGAAACTACAAAATGTGGTACACATTTTGCATTTGAATGAATCTTATAATTTTATTTACATGTATAAAACAATCATAAATTAAAATTGCATTATAAAATATGATCTAGATACATACATTTTTCAATCATGCCATAAAATTAACTAACATATACTAATAATTGTATTCATATATGAAATCGTTTAAGACCATAGAATGTACATTTATGTACATATAAATTACTTGTTGTGTGCATGAAAACATAATATCAATAGAATCAAATCCTTAATACACTTGTACATAACATAAAATATACATATAACTAAATGTATCTCAATATATTTATTAGGAATGAACAACTTAAGAGTGCACAAAAACAAAGGCTAACAATTTTTACTTGAACTATAATTTCTCAAAGATGAATCCAAGGAGAAGAAATTGCTGGGAAGTTAAATAAAAAAATTCTAATGGAATGTCATCCTCAATGTTCTGTTCATTGTCATATTTTGATATTTTCCATTTCTTAACTTTCAATTTTTTCTTTGATTTGACTTCTACGAACTTTATGCGTGCTATACACACCAAGTGACTATATTGACAACTTATGGCATCAGGCTAATAGCCTTGAAAGTAAAAAATACTCTCACTTTGATGAGTTTGTTGGAAAAAACAACCTTTCAGTATAATAGACCCTCTTTCATATATAAACTCGTTATCATCATAGTTTTCCAATAACTTCATCTTTTGTTCAGTGCACCGCATCAAATAATAATTGACATTTTCTAGGTTGTTTTGTAGGTGCATGTATAGCTAATACATATCTTGCACAATAAAACAAGTGTATATAAATTTAGATCATAATTAACATGAAAAAATAACTTTAAAATTAACATGTTTACTTGATTTTATCATCTATTTCTAGGTCTTTATAATTTGAAAGCAATTGAAATGTTACATTCTCTAACAATATTAGAAACTTGATCACCTTCAGATGAAAATATAGTCTCCTATGATTGCATCTCTTCAAATATTGCAACTGACATTTTCCCCTTTATATTTAGTTTTGTATGTTGCCAAACTTTTACATACATATTATTTTCACAAACATCATTCGATTTTGTTTCCTCTATGCAAACTAGACAAAAACAATAATCTTTTCTTTTATCAAATGCAAAGACATTTCAGTACTCATTTTTTTTAATTGAATGCAATTTTTGAGTCTCTTTTATTGTTTCAATGTCACTTGAAATTGATCTATCTACATCTTGGACCCGAATATTCCAGAAAAACCTATATGTAAAATTCCAACAAGAACATAAATATGTTATTTAAAATACAATTTATACATGATCAAATATAATAATTTTGATAAATAATGTTTAAAATTATAAAATTAATAAAAAATAATTCATATATATATATATATATATATATATATATATATATATATATATATATATGTGTGTATATATATTTCTGTCTGTGTGTGCAAGTTAATTTCTATATATGTACATGTACCTCTGTACTTCCCTTGATGGTTTAGTTGCATGGCTTAGTGCAACAATGCACCATTAAACTACTTGTTCAACTAAGACATGTACGTCTCTAGAGTGGTCCATTTGATATCTTTGAAGTGATCATTTTATACATGCCCCAACACTATCATGTTCTTCTTTTCCATGACCAGTCTCAAATAAATTCCAACAATGTTTTATGAAGGTTTTCATATGAAGACGACACAACCAAAATAATGATCGTGAAGATTTGAATTGATCTGTGCATCCATCTGACCATATCCAATGGTCATTGAATTTTATTCCATGACCTCTGAATGAGTCATAAATCTTATCAATACAATGTTGTACAAAATGTGTATCATGTGTACAATCATCAGAGATATAAAAGTTATTTTCTTTAATAACATGTTGATTTTTTCTAGTGCTTTATATATGATCAATACTTTGTTCAACGTGTCTATATAGAATATGGAAAAACATAGATACTTGGTCAGAATGATAGTATTCACTCTGTATTTCATTTTATGCAACATATGTGTAATTCTTTGCAAAATCAACTATTGACAAAATTGTCCCTCGTGGAACAATTTCACGGAATTTTTTGAATTACAAGCCTCTCAATTGAGTTGGAGCTATATGGGAATGCTTGGTGTATTTATAAATTTATGCCTTAAACTTCTTCAAAAAATATATCACAAAAAATTATTCTTTTTGTAAATCAATCCTTTTAGTAGTTGTAGTACTACTTGAACTAATCGATGTATGGAAATATTCATATATCTTCCATTTCACTTTTATGTTGGACAATGATTGATCATTTATATCAACAGAATATTTTTTGTGAAATAAAGTCGAATTTCCACAATGATCACACTTTTTACCACCAACAAATCCTTTTGATAAAATAATTCACGAGTTTCTCTTGCACATAGAATTTCGAATATGAAATCATGGATAGTGGAAGGAGGAGGTGAATTTTTCCAAAATTTTCTACAAAAATTAAGGAATGTGTCATAATATAACCGAAATTCCACATGATAGTGACAAAAATAAGTGTCGCATATAGTGATAGGTTTAACATACCATGGTTTTGGTTGCACAAAAGCACATATTGAGACATTCATTCAACAATTTTCTTCTATGAACTTATTGAACAACTCTATCTGAGTGGTGTCCAAGATATTTTTTGCATGTTCTTCATACTGATTTCGTGCAATTCTTTGCTGCATCACATCCCTTGCTTTTGGTGAAACACGTGAATTTTTCATCAAATATTCATATATTATTTTTTTAGCATCTTCTCCAAGTTTATCTTTGTATTTTTGCCTACAAATAATTGTCCAACAAGCGATCCCAGCATTTACATCTATTTCCAATAGAAATTTCCGATGTTTGTGCAATGTTTTTTGTGAGGTCCCTAATGTTTCTACCATCAATTTTACCAAACTATTTTCTTTAGTACTTGATGAAACCACTTCCATTTGTATTACTCTATGTGCTCTCTAGATCTTCCAATTGATTTTAGAGAACCATTTATATTTTGTATCACATTTTCCATCAGTTTTTTATATTTCGTTGATTTTTGAATACCCAATAGATTTGTAGCTTATTTTACTTTATTTGATGTTAAGAGATTTCTCAAAATTTGTGCTTGAGCTGCCACATTCTCATTTTTGAATAAAATATCAATAATGTGCTTAAAATGATATCGTATAACACAACCAAATTTTTTATCTCCATATGTGTCAGTGTTAACATTTCTAATATTTCATCATCTATATTGATTTCATTTCTACATATGAGAATTAAATGTATTAAATGGGTTTAAATATTTAATAAATAATTAAATTAAAAAATAGAGTTTGAATTAAATTGTAAAAATAATAAATATGTATAATTTCAATAATACACATGACATATATATACATACCTGGCAATTCAATTTCGTTGCTTGAATTTATTTCAACATCTTCAGTAACATCTTCAGTCATTGGTTCATTATCATTTTCACTTGGTCTTTCAAAATTTTCTATCTCATCATCAATGTTATGAGGAATATCTCTCTTTGTTTACATTGCAAAATACTTTTCGAATTAGTTCATCAAATAAAATCAACTTTCACAATACAAGCTAGTTAAATTTTAAATATCACTTATAATATTTACATTTACATACCTGCTTCAACTTCTAGTTGAGGTTGATTTTCCCTTTCAATATTTAAACGTGCTTCTTTCCTTTTTTTTTGTCATATTCTCTCTTGTATTCTCTACTAGCCTCAAGGATTCTTGTTCGATCATATTTCCTCTTGCAGTTTCTTTGATTTCCCATGATAATTTAGTATGAATCTTCAAAATTTTCCTTCGAAATCCCACAAAAAAAACTCACTATCAAAATTTAGATAAAAGCTCTCTTTAAAAATTCATCACAAAAACCTTAATTTCAACAAAACTCACTTTAAAAATTCAAAATTTAGCACAAAAGACTTATTTCAGCCAAAAACACTTACTTAAAAAAAAAAAAGTCATTTTAGAAAGTCTGCTAAAAAATGCCTTCTAAAAATGAAGCTCAAAACAATTCCTTCAAAATCTTGCAAAAATAACTCACTTTAAAAATTAAGACAGAAAATCATTTTAAAAAAGCATCACTAAAGACTTACTTTCAAAAAACTGACTTTAAAAATTATGCACAAAAGACTTACTTCAGCCCAAAACACTTACTTTAAAAATTCCACCAAAAAAATGTGTTTCGAAAATGAAGCTCAAAAATTTTCTTTCAAAATCTTGCAAAAAAAACCCACTTAAAAAAAATAGACAAAAACTCACTTTAAGAAATCATCACAGAAGATTTACTTAAGCCCAAAAAACTTACTCTAAAAAAAATTCTGCCAATAAAATGTCCTTTGAGAATTCAGCCCAAAAAGATTCTTTTGAAAATTTAGCCCAAAAAATCTCCTTTGAAAATTAAGCCCAAAAATTTTTCTTTGAAAATTTAGCCCAAAAAATATCCTTTGCAAATTCAGCCCAAAAGAATTTCTTTGAAAATTCAATCCAAAAGATTTAGTGTCAAAAATCAGCCTAAATGAAAAAATTACCTCCTCTTCATAATATACAATTCATGAAGGAGTGGGGTTCCATGGGACCCACAAGTAAATATGAGTTGGAAGGCACCACATATACACCATTGATGCCTTCTGGGCACCATGTAGGTGTTGTGGATGATGTGGCAGGGTCACATGGGTGTTGCGTGGAAACCTCATGCTGGCGTGGCAAGAGTTAAATGGTTAATTTTTTAAAAGTCATAACTTTCAATCCAGGAATCAAATTGAGGTGAACTTTATATCGTTAAAAAGCTCTCCATGAGTAGATCACAATGATGGTAATGATTTTGAGTTTGGTGAAGTGGAAAAAGAGGATTTTTGTAACCCCCTCTTCATAATATACTTTGAAGATTGGATAAATTTTAAGGTAACACCTTTCACATCCTGAGAATAACCTAAGGGGGTGGGAGGGTGTGTTTCAAAGTAGTATCATAGTAAAGGTTGATATTGGACCTCAAGAGGTTGATACACACACAGGATAAAAATTTAATTTTCTAGTTTCATTATTGTATACAAATGTTTATTTACTTCAAGCTACAACCGATATTTAATTATTGACTTGATGAATTATTGATAGGTTATTTTATCCTTCAACCTCCATAGAAACTTGAGATTTTATGTTTCAGCTATTTTCACATCAACATGCTTAATTCAAACATGCCAAATAATGGGTAAATGTGTCTAGTTGTGTTTTAATTTGACTAGTAATTATGTGTGTAACGATACATAAGAATACACCAAGGAACAATAGGAAAATGAGGGAATAAATAACATAATAGTGCAATACAACATTGATAGATATCATCATGGTCAATAAGAGGACTCATTTGGGAAAAAGGGAGAAGAAGAAGAGTATATTGGAAAGAGGGAATGTTATAGTTTCTCTATTAACTTTATGGACACCCTTAGAATTTTGAGAGTTAAATTAAGAAATTGCAAGGATAACAATGAGAGGATTGTCATAGCTCAAGAAAAGAAAGAAGAAGTAGATGTAGTACTATTTCCAAGCCAATCATACTTTTAAAGAGAAAAAAATAGGAGCTTGGTGCCAACTATCTAGGTAGGAACAATTCTAAACTTAGTCCATCAAAGGTTCAAAAAAATTTGGACACCAATAGGGTGGAAAGAAGCAGTTCAAGGAAAATACATGCAAGCATATGAAGACATGGTGAGGGGAGAAATTCCTCTCATTACTTTAGAAATATAGTCATGAAACCCTGATCGTTCATCAGATACTTTTGTTAAGAAACACCATCATCAACACAAAATAAAAGAGAAAGATTGGATGCCAGAATAATTTAGGAAGGAAAAACTTCATATATTTGATGGAGAGGTGAAGAAGGTTGAGGATGCAGAGCATGGTTATTAGGGATGAAGAATTATTTCTGGGTGAATGGTCACTCTGAGAAAATGAAGGCAAGAACAACCATTTTCCACTTGAAAGGCAAGGTTGGTATCTAGTGGTAAGACCTACGGAATGTTAAGAGAATTAGAGAAAAGGTGTTATCCTGGAGGATATTTGAGAAATATTTCTGGGAAAAGTACTAATATGAAAATTATTATGATAGTAAGGTCAAATAATTATATGAGCTCAAATTAGGGAAATTGATAGCTGATGGGTACAAAAAAAAATTCTTAGAGATCTTGGGGTATGTGCCTTACATAAAGGATCAGAAGGTAAATATCCAGAGGTATCTCAGTGGATTTCCACAAACTTACTAGGACAAAATAGAGTTTTATGAGCCAAAAACCTTGGAGGATATCGTCTAAAAGATGAGGTATTGTTATGAATAGTCAAAACGTAATACTAAAGGTCACACAAACTCGAAGAAGAAAAGAGAAACTTCAAGGGAAAAGGTTTCAAATCCTTTAGATATAAGAAAGGAGGGACGAATGGGAAATTCACCACTCCTAAGAATGAGTATCAACAAAATTTGATGACACCTTGTAGATACAGGACCTAAAAAAATAAACGAAGAGGTTGAAGGGTTAAGAAAGGGACCATATAGCATTGGACTTGTGGAAAAAACCACTTATGGAGGAACTATCCTCAACAAAAACATACTGTCACAAATTTGTACAATGTACAAAGAAGCAACAATGGTGAATGATGTGGCTCAGAATATACCAAAAATTCACATTGTATTACATAATAAGAAGGTATATCAGCAAGTTGCAGTGACAAAAATGGAAGATATGTTAATTAACCAACATATTTCAATTTAAATTGAACCAAGTTCTAATTTCGGCTACATTTCTGTGGAGGTTGTAGAGAAATATGATTTGTAAAAGAAATCCCATGAAAAATTGTTGTTGGTTCAGCTAGTCACAGGGAATAAAAGACATGTGATAGTCATGGTAGAGTCATGCTCTGTGGAAATGAGTGGCATGTCCACTCCATTCTCTCTCAACTTGATACCATTCGGACCATATGATGTTTTAATTGGCATGGACTAGTTAACAACACAAAAAACCAATATTGATTGTTATAGCAAATCAATGGAGTGCCTCAAAAATGATGGTAAGAAGATAATGTTTCAGGGGATAAAGAAACAAATCATGTTCAAGAAAATAACAACGCTACAAGTAAAGCGATGCAACAAGAAAGGTTCTGCATTGTATGCAATCCACATGACTAGGGAACTAGAAAGTAGCAAGGTTTTATTGGAAAGATACCTAGTTTTAAAGTAATTTAGTGAAGTATTCCCAAAATAAAAAATGGGATTACCACCTGGGAGGTATATCAACTTTACCATCAAATTAATTCCTGGAATAATGCCAGAAATGAAGGATCCATATCATATGAGTACGCCTAAACTCACGCGGTTGAATATGCAACTAGTAAATACATTGGATAAAGGATACATTCAACCAAACGTATAGCTCTGGGGAGCCGCAACACTATTTGTTAGGAAAAAGGATGGAAATTGTAGTTTTGTATTGACTTTCGACATCTAAATAAATCTATAGTGAAGAATAACTATCCACTTCCCAGAATTTATGACTTATTAGACTCGCTGAGAGGGGATGTAGTGTTTTATAAAATATATTTGAGGTCTGGAAACCATTAGGTTCAAATTAAAGATGAAGATATCCACAAAACAACCTTCAAGATGAGATATGGTCACTATGAGTTTGTAATATTACCAATTAGGATTACAAATACACCAACCAAATTCATGTGCTTGATGAATAATATCCTCAGACCTTATTTAGAAAAATTTGTGTTGGTTTTCATGGATCTACTGTATTCGAAAACCAGAGAAGAGCATGAAGAACACATAAGAGTCATATTACAATTAATGACACTAGTTCTTAATGAACTAAATTTTGATGGCTATCCATCAGTTTTTTGATGAAATTATGTAGGTACTCTGATGAAACATGGCTTCTAGTGAATTTTTCATTGGATAATCTAACAAAAATGTTGTCATAAGATATCTGAAACATATTCGTCAGATATCCTCATCGACATCAGTCATTATTTTCAACACATAATTGTCAGATGCCCAACAGATGCTTTTTCTAAAGTGCATCATATATCTAAAAAATGTTTATCGAAATTGAGTTGGATATCCAATGAAATTTTTTCCATATTTCCAATAGGTAAAATGAGATAATTTGATGAAATTGCTTCAAATATTTGATAGTATTTTTCTCAACATCAAATGAGGCTATTTTGTGGAGGTGTGATACCTTCGATGGGTATCTTTGTCCAAATTCTCATCATATATTTGATGAATAGTTATGTCAAATATATCAAGGATATAAGTTAGACAAATATCAGATGAACTTATAGCTATTAAAAAAATTAACTATCTGTGAGGATGGTTTAGGTCCATCCTTTTTGCCTCCACCAGTACCTAATATCATTCCTTTTGATTGATGTCAAATCACCAACCCATATTGCTTGAAATCAAAGAGACCTAGGTTGATTATAGGTCACTCCTATTTTAATTCAACCCCCTTTGGCTTTAATAATACCTTCTTAAGAACATCATAACAAATGCACGACAATCATCAATAAATGGACCCCTCACCTTTATCTAGGAACAAATAATTTAAGAAACTCATTATAGTTTTGATATATCTCAAAGAAACTAGTATAGCTTTGAGAGTGTACAAACATTCTCTATGTGACATTTTAATTCTAATTTATTCTCTCTAATTTAAATTCTAATTCCAATTTAAATTTCATAGATAGCACAAAGTGTTATAGATCAAGTTGGAAGCTAAATATGATTTTCATCCTATTAGGACAAGGAGAATAAGCCTTAGTACTGTGTAGGATTCAAGGGTAATAGGTGCTCACAAGTTGTAATTTTTTTTTGTAAATAGCTCACTAAGAAGAATATATTATATGAAAAACCCACAAATATGGAAGTGGATTACACATCAAATAGTCTTTCTTATGGTAAATAGCTCACTCAAACTAGTAATAGCTAGTCATCATCAAGACTAGAAAGTCACATGCACTTTCATTAGATATTTTTGATATTAGCATTATAAGGGAAATCAAAATGACTAATTAAAATTGCAAAGTAAAAATGATTTCATAATACATCGTTCTTCCTTATCAATGTAATTTTATTACAATTAAAAATTTGTTAACAATACATCCTTTTTCCTTGTCATTAACTTTTTCTGAAACAATGGTTTCATATAGAATCTTTCATTCTATATAATTAGGCATGGTAATGGGATTGACATTGTTGTTCCTCATTTTATTCATCATAGTTAGTATGGTTTTGATAAATATACCCTTTTTCTTGAGTACTAGAAATGCTAAGGAAATATTCTAAACGCGTATATAATGGGAAGGAGCAGCATAATTGATGTTGAGGAAGCATAAATACCCTCAAAAAATATGATGGATGTGGTATTGTTTTTATAAATTTGGGAAAAAAGAAGAAGAATAAGAAGGAGATAGAGTAAAAATGACCATTCTAGGTCAATATTTTTGGAGTCACTATCCATTATCCATCAAGTCAGTACATATGTGTCTTTCTTCCATTGCATGAAAAGATAAGTTAGAAGAGAATTCAAATGAGACAAGGACCTCACATTCAAATAAATACAAGGAAAAATAAAACACATGGAATGAAACACATAAACAATTGGAATGAAATTTCAAATGTATCTTCCTTGTTAGGTCAAAATTTGATGATGCTAATTTTTATTTTATTTTATTTTTTTAAATCTACATTTGTCACTTTACTATATAGATTCATGAGTGTGAGGTAGGCATGTAGGTATCTAGAAGAATAATTAATTATTAGAAGAATATTCTAACCACAATAACTTAACACATAAAAATTGTTTACTAAATGTATGTTAATTGTTTTCAACTAGAGAACGTCACTACTCCAATATTTCTCTATATTTCTTTTAGTATTTATACGAATCTAATTTCCAACCAATCCAACCGAGAATGGTTATAAGAAACAGGTGTTGCAACTAACTAGATTGACTAAATTATTCTCTGTCTAAACCAACTTAGATCCATCTAACACTTGATCTATCATGTACTGAGAGGGATCAAATCCCTTAAGGTGAAAACCTTATTTTTGGTGTGTAGAACTTGAGGAAAGGTTTTCACCCTGAGGGATTTTATCTCTCTAGGTGCATGATAGATCCTGTGTTATATGGATCTAAGCTGGTTGCAATTGAGGGCAGCAATGTCACATTTTTAGATTATCATTATCATTATGTGTGTTTGCGTGTTTGGATTTGGATGGTAATGTGTGTGAATGTGATAGTTGTTGTGTTATATTTTTTTATATTTAGGTAATTTTTTATTAGTAATTTCATGGTGATGAAGGAGGACAATCTTGTCAATATTTTATTGATATTTCACATATATTTCATTTAATTTTAGGTATCACAACTTTTGACAGCTAATTAATTCTAAATAGTGTTCCTCCAAATACTACAAAATATATCTTGAAGAGTAGGTTTAATAATACTACACAATATTACTCTTGAAATAATTTGTTTATTTGTTTATGTTTGAAATAATTTATTTCCTTGAAGAATATTTTGATAATTTTTTTTTATCTATAGTTTATTTTGCAAAGTCAAGAAATAATGTATTTTTGAATTTTCTTACTAGTTGCTAGATTTATAAAATATTTACGTTAATTTTTTCTCGAAATAATTATCACATCTCCTTCAAGAATATTTTGATTTGTTTTGATGTTTATAAATATACATTTTCCTCTTATAAATATTTTGAATACATTGTTGTATCCAATTACTCTATTAGTAATTTTGAATATTTTGCTGAAGAAGGGAGACTATCTTGCCAAGGATTAATTTTTGCTTTGGAGGAGGATTGATTGTGCACATATTTATCCGTTTAATTCTAGGTATCACAACTTTTTACATCTAATTATTTGTTAATAGCGCCCCTCTAAGTATTACTAAATATATTTTGGATTTTTTTTTTTTAAATAATCTACAACCTTAATATTAACAAAATCTAATCCATCTAATGCAAACAATCAAATAGAATTAGAAAACAACATCTACACTAATGCATCTAATGAAAGAAGTCAAATGAGATTAGAAATCAACATCTACATTGAAATCATTGCATCTAGTGCAAGAAGTTAAATCGGATTATAAATATTCATCTACACTGAAATCCATGTATCTAGTGCAAGCAATAAAATAGGATTATAAATCCACATCTACACTGAAATCGATGCATCTAGTCCAAACAATGAAATAGGATTAGAAATCGATATGTACACTGAAATCAATGGATCTCGTCCAAGCAATCAAACATAATTTGAAACCAATATCTACATTGAAATCAACGCATCTAGTGTAAGCAATCAAATAGGATTATAAATCATCATCTACAATGAAATCAATGCATCTAGTGCAAGAAATAGTCGTCCCTCTCTCCCCCATCCATCTAACCTTGAAAAACATTTTTAATAATTTAGATTCTCAAGATTAACAACATCTAATCCATCTAATGCAAGCAATCAAATAGGATTAGAAAACAATATCTACATTGAAATCAATGCATATAATGCAATCAATAAAATAAGATAAGAAACCAACATATACATATAATGCAAGGAATCAAATATAATTAGAAATCAACATCTACACTAAAATCAATGAATCTAGTGCAAGCCCAATAAAATAAGATTAGGAATCACCATCTACACTGAAGTCAATGCATCTAGAGAAAGCAATCAAATAGGATTAGAAATCAACATCTAAAGTGAAATCAATGCTTGTAGTGCTAGCAATAAAATATAATTAGAAATAGGAAAAAACATCTACGCTTTAATCAGTGCATCTAGTGCAAGCAATCAAATAATATTAGAAATCATCACCTACACTCAAATCAACGCATATATTACAAGAAATATTCTTCCCTCTCTCCCCCTCCATCTATATCTATATCTCCCCCCATTTCTCCTTCTTTGTCTCTCTCTCTCTCTCACCCCCAAACACACAAACTCTCTCTCCATATCTATCTCTCCCTCCCTCTCTCTATCTCTCTCTTCTTCCATCTCTTCACCTCCTATCTATATCTCTATCTCTCTCTTGCCTCTCATTTGTCTCTCTATATCACCCCCAAAACATACACACTCTTTCTCCATATCTATATATATCTCCCTCCCTCTTCCTCTCCAACTCTCTTGCCCTTTAGTCTTTCTCTCTCTCCCTCGTCTATCTCTCTTCCCTCTTGTTGTCCTCCCTCCCTCTCTTTCTATCTCCTTTATTACTCCCTCCCTCTCTCCATGTTTCTCTCTCTATGTATTTATTTTTACCTCCCTATCTCTTTCCCTCCAACTCCATCTCTCCCCCCCTCCCTCTCATGTTCTCTCTCTTCCTTCCTCTCTCTCCCTTTCTTTTCCAACTCCCTCTGTCTCTCTCCCTCACCTCTCTCTCTCACCCGAAAACATACACACTCTCTCCATCTCCCTTGTAACTCCCTCTATCTCTCCACTTCTATCACTTTATGTCTTTGTTCTTCCCTCCATATATATATATATATATATAGAGAGAGAGAGAGAGAGAGAGAGAGAGATAAAAAATTGAATATCATATTAAATTTAATATTTTATTAATCCAAAGTTATTAAATTTAATAATGTTAATATTAGATTTAATAATGTTTTTTATGGTATGATAACAAAAAATATAATAAAACTACATCAAATTAATATTTTCAAATATTACAACTTTGATGTAGAAATATGTCTTTAAAGACTTTAATATATCATTATGATATGGTTTTACCTTTAAAAATTTAGTTTACGGATATTTAATCAAAAGAAAAAAGAAAAAGAAAAAATGGAGCAGAATTTTAGATTCCATGTGTTGAATTAGCCTTTTTCCTTTGATTTAAGAGATGCTATTGGTTTTAGTAAACCTGAGTAAAAATGTTTAATATTTTACCTAATTTGGAATTTTAATGTGGTAATTTTTTTTGTTAAAGATGAATTTATGATCCATTCAAATTCACTTGTATGATAAAGGAACTATTATTATCCATTCAAATCATATATAATAATACATATTTATATTTTAATAATTAATATTAATCTATTAATAAGATTAAAACATTATATATAATTTAAGATTCAAGCTAATGTTTTGGTGGATGCTAGTACAAAATATTTTTATTATTTTTTGAAAACATGACAAATTTACATATCTGAGTTATACTGAGTTGTAAAATGCCCCTCTTGACACAATCATTCATTAGAATTTAAATAGCTTATTCCCAGTTTCAAATTCTTTTTACATGACACTTTTGAGTTCTCAAAAATATCCTCCCCGTCAAATACTCTTAAAAATAGAAAAAAGCTTCAAAGTCCAAATTCCAAATCTGGTAGAGTGTAAAGTTGGTAGAAAAACATAAAACTACATAAAGCCATTCATGTCAATGAGTCCAAATAGGTACCTCGGCTAATCAATGACATTGACCGGTACACTTCACGAGCTGCTCGTTTAAGGTACTTGTTGTTTCAATAATAGGTTGATGATTCGACTTTGTTTGTTAGGGTGTTCCACCAATATCAACATTCTGGCAACATTCATGGTCATCAACATTATTGGACAACGACAAGCGAAAAAGTGACAGTGCATAGAGGAGTTATAAATCAAATAAGCTTCTAACTCTCATTTTTATAAGGCTTCGTATTAAAGCGTGTGTGAATGGAGAAACAAGTTGGAATTCAAAGTCAATAAAAATTCATTAAACAATGAACCTAAGTCTCCTCGTCGTGTCAAAATATCAAGTTTGTAAGTCACCCTTCAAGATTGGCTATTAAAAATTTAAAAAATGCAAACAAATGAAAGGCTGACAACAATGTAAAAGCTTCAGCTCCCTCAAGCCGGGTTTGCATTTATTTGATAAACATAACTCTGTACATCTACAATTTCGCAACCCTTGAGAAATACTTTGAAACCATAAAATTTACATATAATGAGTGTTACATCTTTATCAATCTTCAGCAAAACTACGAGTATTGTCAGGCCTTTTTTCCGATGGAAATTATGGTGCCACGAATATTGAATTACAGGCTGATAGACTGCCAGTCATTGCTCAAATTTGTAATGCTTATCCACAGCTACAGAGACATCCCAAGTGCAGCTCGTCCCCTTTGGAATGACCACCAAATCTCCTGCACCAAAATCCACGTACTGCTCTGAAGATCCTTTCATATATGTTCTTCTTTTACCTTTCAAAAGGTAAAATGTCTCCTCTGCGTCGAATTTCAGGGGAAACTTGCCTGGAGGACATGCCCATCTGTTATACAGAAAATAGTTAAGGAGTTTGCTTAATGATTTGGCCGTCCTTAATGTTGGTGGGTGTTTTGTTAGTTAGTTTTTACTTTTAGTTTAAATACCTTTACTAAAAACATTCTTACCAAAAACATCATATTTTCATGCACATAAGAACACATATATATATATATATATATATATATATATATATATTGATCAATAAGAACAGAACATTGAAAGGAATGAAGAGATGAAACTTACTTGGGCCAAGAGCGAATATCGAGATCAGACAAACGAGACCGTGAGGGCCGCCTCTCGATTCTGATTCCATATTTCTCCTCCACATTCCCACAAGCTTCCTGATTCCCAATCCCTTCTGCCATTTCAATATATTAACTGATTGATCAATCAATGGCCTAATTATATATGATCTATGCGTGCCTTAAATTGGGAATTATAAGCTCTGTATTCCGACCCAATTCCCTTCATATTCTCCCATGGAATCTTCTTTCCGAAAACGCAAACCACTCACGGAAAATGAGAGGAAAAGGAAAGTAAATGGGGTCAGATATCTACAGACAATACGTTGTAAAATATGGGCAAATGCACGCGATGTTAGTGATACGATTTGGAGCGAGTAATTGTTTAAAGAACGTGAAAAAGCATGGAAGGTCGCGAGGTCAAAGGTGGAGGAAGATTTTATACGTTACATGAGTGTAGCACCTCCATTAACTGATGTGCACTTTAAAACGATCCAACGAGAGATCTCGTCTCCAATATCCTTCGAAATATACTCATTGGATATATAGACGCACCTCGTGGTAATTTGACCATCAAATTCCGTCTTGGTTACGAGAGTTAACTTATATTTGAAAGAGACATTATTAGTAGGGTAATTATATAAATTAAATTGTTTTGTAAATGTTTATAAATATCAAAATATTTATTCGTATTATCAATTATAAAAAAATTAATATAAAGTTTAAATCTATATATATTAAAAAAATAACATGTAAATAAGCATTATTACAATATTATGGTTTAATATTATTGATTACTAATATGACATGTTCAAAATTCATAACTCATATTCATATGATATAAGTTCATATAACATTTAGGTGGACACGCTGTGACAATCCAAAATTTCTAAACATTCTCCTCCAATCAGAATTTTGACTTTTCCTAACATGACTTAACCTACTCCCCCCTCCTCCAATTTTCTCTTCCTTTGCTCGCCCTTCTTTAATTTGTTTTAGTTTTTCTCCCCTAATTCCTATGTTTATCTTGTCTAATAAAATCTATTATTAATAATTTTGAATTAATTTGAAATTTTTTTATCTATTTTTCTAATTAATTTTAAATTTATCTCTTCTCTTTTACCTTTGTCATTAATCCCAAAAATTCTAATTTCTTCATAAAAATATCTATCCCACCGGTTCTTCTATCTCTAAATTAAAGCTTATTCCAATTAATAATTTTAAATTAATTTTAAAACTTTTTTTTATCTATCTTTATAATTAATTTTAAATTTAACTCTTATCTTTTACCTTTGCTACTAATTCCAATAATTCATATATGGAATTAGTTATAAATATATCAAGTTTAATATTTTAAAAATACTCTATCCCACTCGTTTTTCTATCTTTAATTTTTTTTTTCTATCTAATCAACTAATTTTATTGTAAATTTTATTCCAATTAATAATTTTAAATAATTTTTATCTATCTTTATAATTAATTTTAAATTTAACTCTTATATTTTACCTTTACTACTAATCCCAATAACTCTAGTTTCTCTATATATGGAATTAGCCTTTGCTACTAATTCCAATAATTCATATATGGAATTAGTTATAAATATATCAAGTTTAATATTTTAAAAATACTCTATCCCACCCGTTTTTCTATCTTTATTTTTTTTTTCTATCTAATCAACTAATTTTGTTGTAAATTTTATTCCAATTAATAATTTTAAATAATTTTTATCTATCTTTATAATTAATTTTAAATTTAACTCTTATATTTTACCTTTACGACTAATCCCAATGACTCTAGTTTCTCTATATATGGAATTAGTTATCTATATCAAATTATATAATCATTATTTAATCCTTCTCTAAGGGCAAACTTATGATTTCTTCAACCTAGTTTTGACTTTCCTTTAACTACCTTGAATTTATTCTATTATTTAATAGAAAATTACCTAACAAATATTTCATTTTAAGGAATTAGTTATAAAAATTATAATTAATTATTAATTTCAATTTAATTTATTATCCCTTTCTAAGGGTTATTTTTGGTTTCTTTCTCAACTTCATTGGCTATTTTTGCTTTCTTTCTCAACTTCGTTGAATTTCCCAGCTAGAATCTATCCTATTTAAGCCTTAAAGGTCTGATCTCCTTCTATCTATGGCTAAGGTTCCTCCTCTTGAAGATGGGTGAAGTGTTCACCCAAAAGATTGGGCTCTTCAACCATTCTACACAGGATTCCGGAAGTTCTCAACTACAAAATCCAAATTTATTTTAATCAAAAATTTCAAATGATTCTTTCAGGAAGTCCATAATTAATTTTGAAATCAATTTGAACCTTTTATATGGGTCTATTATTATAAATATTCTTTAGATATTTTGTGGAGGGTAAATTTCCATCGTCCACCTAAGTTTTCACGTGAATAAAATTGTCTAGATATTTTTTGGAGGTTAAATTTCAATTGTCCACTTATTTTCTCACATGAATAAAATAAAAGACTAATTTTTCAAAGGAATAAATTAAAATTCTAGAAGCGCAATCCCAAAGTAAGCAAGCTTATGAGCACAATTATTTTTCTTCTTAAATTTATGATCTCTTTAATTTAATAATTTATAAAAGAAATTTATAATATCTTTGAAGCAATATGTCATTGTAATGGGACATAAGTAAGGTTGCATCATCAATGACGTAGAAATCATTGCGGTGGTGGAATGGTGGGAGATTCCTAAGTATAAATATATACTGAAAATGTAATATTCATGTAGAAAAATTCCTTGTATATGGCTGTAAAGCATAAAAAATTCCTTGTAGAGAGAATATTTAACTTACAATTAGGGATAAGAGCATCATATTAAGTTTGACATAATAAGTATGAGAGATTAAGGCTTCAAAAATGGTTTAGAGTGCCCAAAATATATGGATTTAAGACATAATAGAGCCTTATATTGTTAATAGGCCATGCACAAATCCTTAAACCACCATTTAGGGATTGCAAAAAGAAATTATTGATCTATAAGGGAGATTAGAGCATGCTTTGGGCTAGTTGTAAAGTAGTAAATAAATCCATAATGACTACTTCTGAAATTCGTGAGACATGTGTATCGCCCCAAACAACCACACAATATTTATAAATGGAGTGTTTGAATTACAAGTGGGATATGGGCATCACTTCAAGTATTTATTGAACTAGGATAGGATTGTAGGACTAGGATAGAATTTTAGTTAAAATCAATAACCTTGGACCTAAGAGTTTCTTATAATAATCATGTTCCATGGGGTTATTGGGACCCATGTCTATTACATGAAATCTCAAAATGGTGAGCATATCCTAAACATTATTCCTATAAAGATAATATGATATGTTGGAGCCTATTGCCTGAACCATGCACCATAAAAGAAATTTCAAGGCGAAAGTTCCTAGCTCTTATCTCTATACCATATACTTCATACTGAATGATCATATACTTCATTCTCATAGTCATGGCTAATTAGAGAGATGAGAGATAACCAATGTATTTGTAAGTTAAGGACGTCTTTTATTTTTTTTAGGATGAATGAGAGGTGATATTTTTGAATAAATTATACTTATATGCAATCAATAATGGAAGGAAGTACCAATTAATAATACATTAATTAATACAATTCCAAATTATTAGTTTCTATTATTATATCCATTTATAGTTTGAATGTATTAAATGAAGTGGAAAACAAGTGCGTTACCAAACTAGAATTCAAAATTAAAAATCCTAGAGCTAAGTCAAAACTACCTTGCAATCACAAAATGTTGTACATATAAGACATTGCATTCAATTAAACCCTTCAAAATAAACCTTAAATATTTTTCTTCATAGATGATCATTATATACCAATTTATGGAAAGTAGTGGCCAACTTTCATAATACAAGGCTTGTATGAAAGGAAGACCATTAATGCTAACTTAGGGATACGTAAGAAAAACACCTCTCATGCACCAGTACTAGTCAAAGTAAATATGAAAACCCATCTAATATTTTTTTTATCCTTGCTAAAGTGGTGGTTGCATCTACATCTTTGTAAGTAAATGGAAAATTTTAACAAGTCCTAAAATAATTAATGCATAGCTTGAATAAATCTTTGAAAGTAAATATGCATTTTACTAAGATGTTGGGAATGGAAACGGTGTTTGGACTCATGAACATGAATTTTCTGCCAATGTTGATAAATAGTCATTCTTTGACACATTTTTAATCATTCAAAATTTATTCGTTGTTTCTTCCAAATATTACTTATGCATAAGTTGAAGGACATGTAGTTTTAGAACAAGTTTTATAAATAGAAAACGAATATTGTTGTTAGCCATAGTCAAATTCTCTGAAGTGAATAAGAAAGATGTTACAAGTCATATATTTTTCTATTGTGATCTAGTTTATCATAAGAAAATATAAGGATTCACATATCTTTATTTGGAAAGTGATTTATTTATTGGAATAGAATGGTAATGATATTGATATTATCTTTACTTTTATTGGAATTAAAAAGACTTAACTAACAAATTAGTAAATTTCAACCACAATTAACCTTCCTCATCATACTCTTGTCTAGTCTACCACAAATCATGCTCCCTTAATCTAATTCATTCAATGTTATGCCAACATAATAATTCAATCCTTGGACAACCACATGAAATATAGTGGACATATCACTCAACTAAAGCATATAGGAAATAAGCAGTTTAAATTAAGCCATTTTCATTAAATTTTAATATGCACCTTGCTCCTCCTCAAAACTCAATAATTTGAAAATGAACTTTTTCTTTTTATAAAAAAAAAAATTAATAATACTTTTATGATGAGTTTGGAGACTTTTGATAGGTTATAATGAACTCAATTTTAATTCTTGTCATCAATGTTATAAAATATAAGAAAATATAAAGAATTTATTGTAATTTTAAATTATATTTTCATATTTCCCATAAATACAAAATGTGTTCCATAACTAATTCTCCAATTCTTAACTAAAACGGATCCAAGTTTTCATTTTCTTTTCACCCAACCAAACATTCAACAATTAATGCATGGCTAAAGAATATATTGTAATCTTAAATTATATTTTTGTATTCCTCACAAATACAAAATGTGTTTCATAACTAATTTTCCAATTCTTAACTAAAAGGGATCAAACCTTTCATTTTGCTTTCACCCAACCAAACATTCAACAATTAATGCAGACCTAATTTTTAACTGATATGAGCAAATCTTCTCCATTTTCATTAATCCAATATTCCCATTTTGTATTTATCATTATATCTATAAAATTATTTGGCAATTTTATAGCTTTTTTTCTAACAAAAATTGTGAAATTTACATAAAAAGACAGGACAGAGTAAGAATAATATAAAATATATAATAAAATCAATTAATCAAAACATTTAACCTAATGCATTGAAATTTATATCAACATTTAATATCATTTTAAATCTTTATCTTTTATAAAAATATGATATAACGCTTATCTCCATTTAGAAATCAAACATCTTAATACACATTAATGGAAATTCTTACAAATATCTCACAACTATTTTTTAATCAATATTTCGATGGACCACGTTGACTTAATTTAAAATTTTGATTTTAAAAATAAATGCGATCTATTTAAAAACCGTTCATACAATTCAAAATTATATCAAATGACACTTTACATGTGAAGGAACATGGGAATATTCACTGAGATAGTGGGGAACGTTCATCTTTATGTGAATAATGATGACACGCATGCAAGCAAAATGTGATATTCTTGCCCTGCAAAGTGTTGATCTTTAATGTAAGCGACCCAAAAAAAAATGAAATTATTCACGGTACAACATGAGTGTGTTTGAAACCAGTAGCTATAAACAATCCTAAAGCCATTGTTTACTATAAACAATCCTAAAGTCATTGTTTACCATCACCTATAAAGAATCGTAAAAGTATTTGTTTCGATTCTTTTGGCTTTGTGAATGACATTTTCATCGTTGGGATACAATGGTGGTACTAATGCATATTACAACTTCCAAAATAAGTGAGAGGTAACTTTTTACATATCACTATACTCATTTCTATAGGGTTCATGGATGCTTATATTAATTTTGTAACATTTTAGGGTTACTAAATCATCTACCTTAAATTTAAGAATTTTTGTTTCTTTAATCTTATGGTTGACTAGTTTTTCAATTATTATAAAAATTTGGGTACTATGTAGGTTCTTATGTTATCATTGAAAATATGTTCTCATAAATGAGAATTCTCTTAAACAATTTTTTTTTCCTATATTTACTTTTTTAATTCTAGTGATAATTAATAGTGTTGATATTTCTATAATTAGATAAAGGTTGAAGGAATTTTGGTTCTGTATATGTTGTATAAATTATACATGTAAAGGAAACAAATGTAGGCTATCCATAGGAAGTAAACAATAATATGTTATAAATGTAGATGACTCAAGGAGATAATAGTTTCAATCTCACTGCCATGCCTTACGAGATAGATACAAAGATTGAACACTAAACGAATTTTTATAAAAATGCAAGGGTGAGGAAGAAATTTGTATTCATAATCTCAATTTCCATTGGCAAATATTAATATACAATGCTAATATCAAAAAATGTAATGAAAGTGTATGTGGATTACATCATAGTTACCAACTTGTTGAGAACCCTCCAAAGTTCTTCCTTATTGAGGATACGCGTCGTGGTTTTTTTTATCTTGTTTCATATATATATATAAACTTTTTGAAACTATGATCTTAAAATATCATAATATTGTAAACAAACACTTTAAATCAACCCCCAAATCAAAAAAATGTTTAACTAGTAGTACCTTTTTTCAATATTCAGAAAGTCTTAAAATAAATCTTCAAAACAAAAAGCGATGTTATCCGTACCACTCCATTTGTTTAGGGTTACAATTCCCACTTGTTTAAAATCATGATCTTAACAACCTAGTACCACTTAAACTAAAATCCTAAAATCAACTTATGAATGAAAGAGCGATCCACTAGTAAAACTCCTATTTTATAATTAAAATTACAACTTGATTGAAACTATAATTTTAAAAACTAGTACTTTGTAACCAAAATCTTCAAACCAATCTTTGATTTGAAAAAAAATTAATAATAATTTTTTTAGATTAAAACTACATCATTTCTAAAGCTACAATGTACGAAACATAATAAAAATATTATTAATTAAAAAATAATATTAATAAAAAAACTCAAAGCATTGAAATACATTAATTATTTTTATTTAAAATAAATTCAAAAATATATAACATATAATAAAATAATTATATATATATATATATATATATATATATATATTAAAATTAGATCTCATGTTTTCATTATTAATTTTTTAATTGAAATAATTTTAAAATAAATTTATTTATTAGTTTGGATGGTTATTTCAATTGGTCGAGTTCTTGTCATTAAAGAAATTCTTTTGTTGAGAGGTCAAGGGTTTAATTCTCTCGACACTCTTGGGGTCAAGCTCTCTGGTTAAGTAGGCAGGAAGCGATCCCTTTGGGTGGATATTCTTGGTACAAATATTCCATGGGCACAACGATCACCAATCTCTAGTATCTGTAAATCACATAAGTATATTGAAACTCGTGTTCTCACTTTTTTAACAATTTCTATTTCAACATTATTTTTTCCTAGACAAATTATTTCATTCCATGAAGAATATTTCTTTCGGCTAAGAATTAATTTAGTTTGATAATAAAAGGTGTATGTTTTCCCAAGATACTACAATTTTCGTCACATCTAGAGGTATATAGTCCAAATACTCCCTTTCTTTAAATATTCTGTATAGAGCTCATATTCTGGTTTTTTGTTTATATTCCCGGTTTTCTAGCCTTTCTTCACTAGTATATATTTGTCATCTGTTTTGTATGATCTCATCAAATCGGAAGCAACAAGAAAATTTGTATTTTCTGGGTAAGCTAACCAATATTTAACCCCTTTGTTGTTGAGTTTTGATTTTTTTTTTTTTCAATTCTAGTTTTTTCTTTGATGAACGCATATTTTCTAGTAGACACACAATTCAAGGGAGAGCAACAAAGATAACACTAAAAAAACCCTACCATCCTTGTTTATTATTGTTATGCCAACAACAAAAACTATACCCTCCTTCATTATTATTGTTATGTCAACAACAAAAATTGCACCTTCCTTCACTATTATTCTTATGTCTTTTGCACTAGCTCACTTAAGTTAAAATTTAATTTTTTTAGTAAGAGGTCTTGAGTCCAAATCTACTCTTAAGTTACATTTTGAAAATTTTCATGCAAACTAAAGTTATTTAATTAAGTTATTTTTTGAAAATTTCCATACTTACTTAAGTTATTTTTTAATAACTTTATTGTAAAGTGGGTTTCACTTTTCATATAAAATTGAATCACTAAAAAATAACTTTAACATTTTCTGTAACTTATCTCATCAACTTCATAATCAGATCATGATTTTAATTCCTAGAAAATTTTATTGCATTCAATATTATTTATCTAAGTTTAAAACACTTATAAATTTACTTAAAGACGGTAAGTTTGATCTACATGATGATCGTTACCTATATATTATTATTCAAGACTTGGTTCTCAATACTATGTTTCCATATCTATATTTTATGTCACTAGAAAAGCTTTGGGTACTGCCTATAAAAAACCTTCTCTTCAATATTTTGTTTACTCTTTGATTAGAGATCAAGACAAAATATTTCATATGAAACTGATTAACACTACAAGTAAATTTAACAAGCCCTTAATGAAACAAAATAAAGATAAAACGAAGCATCCAAAAATGCAGCGTCCTTGCAACAATAAGAAAAATAAGGGTTCCAAACCTTTCTAAGAAACATCTATTCTTAATGGTGACAAAGGACACAAATCGCAGAGTAAGAAGAATTACAAACAATGCAACTGTTTTGGGAAAGATAGTCATCTAGAGTCCAAATTCTTTAAAAAGATGGAGGTTTTGGAAGCATCAATGAAGAAGTGCAACATCAGCCTTGGATCTTCTTTTAACTCTTCCTTGCACGGACTTGAACTTTCTTCTTCTAGATTCTCCATCAATGTAACCTCTACTTTTGCTTTTGATGAATGGCTTATTGATTCTAGAGCTTCTTATCATATGACCAAGGATAAAGCCATGTGTTCTTCTCTTAATGATTTTAAGAGGAAGAAAATATTTTTTAATGATGATAGATCTCTTAGTGTTGTAGGGTCTAGAATATTTCAAGTAGATGCTAGTAATTTCAATGATGTATTATGTATTGAAAGTATTTCCTGCAATATTCTATTTGTATATCAAATTACTCATTCAGGTGAAGGTAAAACAATAGAATTTTCACCTCATCAAGTTGTAATTAAATATTTAAAAGATCTTAAGCATGTCCTTACCACATGAATAGTTGAGGATGGTTAGTTAGTTATACAAGTTTAACAACTTTGGGTCATCATATTTTTCCTCAATTTTTAATGCTCACGGTGATAACTTGAGCAAACTTTCGAATGAGAAATTTGTTCATCTAAACTATCAATCACTAAAAAAACTACGTAATCAAAATATAGTGACTCGTCTTCCTCTTGTTTCTCATAGTGATAGTGTATGTTGTAGTTGTTTTCTCAAAAAACATCATTTAGATAGTTTTGAAAAATGTACCTCTTGGCATGCCTTAGCCCTGTTGCAACTTGTTTACAATGATTTATGTGTTACAGTTTCTTCTCCTTCCTTCTCTAGGTTAAAATACCTCTTAAATTTCATTGATGACTTCTTCAGATGCACTTTCATCTATTTCTTAGTTAAGAGTGAAGTTTTTGACTTTTTCTTTGCCTACAAGATCCTTGTAGAAAAACAATCTAGCCATCAACTACAAAGGTTAAGAACATATAATGGAGGTGAATATGTTAACAATAAATTCAAAACTTACTGTAATACACAAGGCATTCAAATGCCACATACCATTCCATAAAAACCACAAAAAAATGGTGTTGTTGAAAGAAAGAATCATACATTTAAAGAAATGGCTAATTATATGATTCAATCTGATGGATTAAGTCTTCACTATTGGGCGGAAGCAATCAACTATGAAAATTACATAGTAAATCACACTACTAGAAAGGATTTAAGCAATATAGCACTAGAAGACACATGGAATAAAATTTAACCAGATGTAAGCCACTTCCAAATCTTTGGTAGTGTATCATGGGCTCACATTCCTGATGAAAAAAAGAAAGCTTTGTAGCCTAAAAGAGAGAAGTGTATTTTTATCAAATATTCAAAAGATGTAAAATTTTTATTTTTCCATTTGTATTTAAGTTTTTTTTCCTCAATAGAGTGTATTGTTTAAGCACTCCTTGCCACATTGTTGGCTCAAACCCATGATTACCATGTGTGCTACCTAAGGGGTCATGATGGTGTTCTTAGAGGTTATAGTGGTAGTGGTCAAAATTGATCCTATATCACGTGTATTTGATTCCATATATATATATATATATATATATATATATATATATATATATATATATATATGTATGTATGTATGTATGTATGTATGTATGTATGTATGTATGTATGTATGTATGTATGTATGTATGTATGTATGTATATATATATATATGTATATATATATGTATATATATACATATATATGTATATACACATATATATACACATATATATAAATGATTGTGATTTTTTTTAATAATATTAGTTTTTTAGAATATGGTTTCAACAATGTCATAATGCTCACCCTAAAATAAGGTTCTACAAATAGCACTTTTTTTCAAGCCAAGTGTTGATTTTATGATTTTGGTTCCAATAATATTGGTTGTTTTTATCTTGTTTCAAAAATTAGTATATATATATATATATATATATATATATATATATATATATATATATATATATATATGATCTTAAAATATTGTAATATTGAAAACAAGCACTTTAAATAAACCCCCAAACTAAAAATGCTTAACTACCTGTAATACCTTTTTTCAATATTCAGAAAGTCTTAAAGTCATTCTTCAAAAAAAAATGTGGTGTTATCCTTAGCACTCCATTTGTTTAGGGATAAAATTATCATTTGTTTAAAAAAATGACATTAACAACATAGTACAAGCCCAATTTTTTATTTGAAAAAATGTTATTAATAATTTTTTTAGGTTAAAACTATATCATTTCTAAAGTTACAATGTATGAAACATAATAAAAAATTATTAATTAAAAAATAAAAGTAATAAAAAAAACTCAAAACAATGAAATACATTAATTGTTTTAATTTAAATTAAATTCAAAAATATATAGGATATAATAAAATAATTAAAAATATATATATATTAAAATTAGATCTCATTTTTTCATTATTAATTTTTTAATTGAAATTGTTTTAAAGAAATATATATCATTTTAAACAAATTTATTTATTATTTTTTTATGGTTAGTTCAATTGATTGATTTCTTGTCATTAAATATTTTTTGTTATTGATAAGTTATGGGTTCAATTCTCTCGATACTTTTGGGGTTAAGCTCTCCGATGAAGTAGGAAGGAAGTGATCCCTTTGGCTAGATCTTCCTAGTATAAATATTCCATGGACATAACGATCATCAATCTTTGGTATTTTTAAATGACATAAATATCTTGAAACCTGTGTTACCGCATTTATAAGAATTTATATTTCTACACTATTTTGGCCTAGACAAATTATTTCATTACATATAGAATATTTCTTTTAGCTCATAATTACTTTCGTTTCGTCAAAAAAGGTGTATGTCTTCATGAGATACAACATTTTTCATCACATCCATAGGTATACAGTCAAAATACTCCCTTTCTTTAAATATTTTGTGTAGAGCTCATATTCTGTTTATATTCATGTTTTTCTACTCTTTCTTCACTACGTATGATCTACGTCGCTCATTTTTTATGAACTCAGCAAATTAGAAAAAACAAGACAAATTACATTTTCTAGGTAAGCTAACCAAGATTTAACCCCTTGGTTGTTGATTTTTTATTGTTTTTTCTCAATTCTATTTTGTTTTTGGATGAACGCATCTTTTCTGGTAGGCACACAGTTCAAGGAAGAGAAAAAAAAAACATCAGAAACACCCCCCCCTCCATCATTACTATTGTTATGTCAACAATAACAACTGTACCCTCCACTATTATTCTTATGTCTTTTGCACTAGCTCAGTTGGTTAAAATTTAATTTATTTTGTAAAAGGTCTAAGGTTCAAATATCCTCTTAAAGTTACTTTTTGAACATTTTCATGCAAACATAAGTTATTTAATTAAGTTACTTTTTGAAAATTTTGATGCAGACTTAAGTTATTTTCATATAAAAGTGAATCACTAAAAAATAACTTTAATATTTCCTTTAAGTTATCTTTGCATGCAACTTCCATCGATAGAGTAACTTCATTGTAAAATCTCACTTGTTTTATGAAAGTAGGTCACTTCATCAAGTCATTTGTTTGTAAAATTGAGCTTATAGCCAAAGCTAGTGAAGGAAAACGTTTTTAATATTTTTTTACCATCATCCATCACCATGTTCTTTGCTAATGTTAGTTTTTGTTTTTTAAGGGAATAATTTCACATCTTAAATTTGTTTCCGGTGTCATTTTTTTTAAATATCCTATTTTTTCAAGACTTTTTTATCTAAATAGTCAGTTTCAAATTTTAAAAATATATTATATTCATATTTTAACATGGCCACTCTAGGTGAAATTTTTCTTGCCAGTACCAAAAAAATTTAATGGAAAACCGACATGGAGGATAACTGAGAAGTAAAGGATTGTACCACATTACTTAGGGACAAGAAAATTCGCCAAGTGTTCCTACGAAGAAAGTCAAATGGGATAATGGGAATGGTGAATCTTGTGGATTTATTGGAATGTCCATTTCTCCTAATTTGCGATTTCATATTTAATAAACTGATTCTTCATATGAAGCTTGTGAAATGTTACAAAATATATTGGGTGAATTCAATATTATTATATCTCATGAGATTCAGAATCAGATCATGAATTTAATTCCTAATAACTTCTCTTGCATTCAAGGTTATTTATTTAAGTTTAAAACACTTAGAAATTTACTTAAATACTATAACGTTGATCTAGACGATGATTGTTGCAAAAATATTATTTTTCACAACTTGGTTCTCAATACTATGTTTCCATATCTACATTTTATGCCATTAGAGAAGCTTTGGGAACTATCTATAAAAACCTTCTCTTGAATTTTTTTGTGACACTCTTATTAGAGAAGAAGACAAACTCTCTCATATTAGAGTGATTAACACTACAAGTAAATCTAACAAGCCATCAATGACACAAAATAAAGATAAAACCAAGCACCTAAAGAAGCAACATCCTCACAACAATAAGAAAAATAAGGGTTCCAAACCTTTTTAAGAAACATTCACTCTTAATGGTCAAAAAGGACCAAAATAAAAAAGTAAGAAACATTACAGAGATTGCAACTATTGTGGGAAAGACATACATTGAGGGTCCAAATGATTTAAAAAGATGGATGTCTTGGGAGCATCAATGAAGAAGCACAACATCAACCTTGGTTCTTATTTTAACACTTCCTCGCATGGATATGAACTTTTTTCTTTTGGTTCCTCCTTCAATCTAACCTATAGTTCTGCATTTGATGAATTCCTTATTAATTCTATAGGTTCTTATCACATGACCAACGATAAAGCCATTTTTTCTTCTCTTAATGATTTTAACACCAAGAAAATATTTTTTAGTGATGATATATCGTTTAGTGTTGTATGGTATACAAGAGTTCAAGTAGTGATCAGGTGCTCAATCTAAAGGCTCAAAAATTTAAGTGCTTAGAATTGATTGGAAACTGAACGATAGCGAAGAGCTCGTCCCTTGGAATCTGCAGCAATTAGTTTCATTGAAAACGAAGTCCAGATGAAGAAGATAGATCATGTTGTTCATTTTCCTAAACAACTAAAAAAATTTCAGAACAGTGATAGGTTGATGACATGGCAGCCTAGTCAGAATATAGTGTATATTCTGGGAATATTCTTCAGTTTCGCCAAATGACATTGTGACAAGTGTTACAGTGGGATTCACCAATTTGGTTTGAAGGTGATTTTTTTAAAGTTTTGGCTCCTAAGGTTGAATGAGAATTTTTTTCTATATATGGTTTGGGACAGCCCAAACAGAGGCTGACACATGGTGCGGCTAGTGGCCCCCACATTCCCCCTCTCATGGACCCTCTCCAAAGTTTTAATTTCATTTTATTGGGTGAAAATCCAGAATCTTATGACAAATTTCAAATTACCGCATATGAAATTGTTGGATTAATGTTTTATTGGGCACACACATATATATATATATATATATATATATATATATATATATATATATATATATATATATATATATATATATATATATATATATATATATATATATATATATATATATATATATATATATTTTATATCAAACTCCGAAACACAAATTTAACTTAGTCCACATGTTTTAATCTGTGTCAAATTTGCAAAGTTCAAAGGTTTGAAACATATCTAGTGGGCACATGTTTTTAAGCCAAATTTGTTAAACCTATTATATTGGAACGTATTTATTATGGGTGAAAAATATATATGGGATGAGTGGAGGTCAGGACTTGACCCCACGACCTTCCCCATGGTACTCTTGGCCTTTACCAATGAGCCACCACCAACGGTCTTAATATACCATGGTTTCGACACAAATTTCAAGTTCAGATATTGCAGCGGCAAGGAGTTGGAGGGGGCCAACCCCCTCCCCATACGACCATAGAACAAGACCGAAGCAGAGCGAAGTTAATTAAAATGTGGATTAACATTTAAGTGCGGGTTTATTAGACCCTAAACATTATATTATGCGCTAAACCAAACTGTAATTCGGATTAGTGTTAAACTACGCTTTATGTGCTAGTACGAAATTATCTTAAGTTAACCGAGCTTACATTTAATAAAAATGTAGTTAGGTTGGTATATTTTTTGGTAGAATCACCATTTCAGGAGTTGCCCCAAAATTAGGCGGCCCTAACTCGATTCCTCTCCATTTTTAGAGGCATATTAATAGGAAAAATGGTTTTGACCATGTCTGGAGCAATTTTCGACCAAATTGAGAGCACAGAGAGTCATTTCTGATACATTTGGACATTCTGGACTCATTGGCATGTTTCAGGAGCTATAGGTGAATGTAAACAATGATTTTTTCACTTTTGATCTAATATAGAGGCTCAAGCCATGGAAGCTAGACCAAAGAGATGTAGCCCAAGAGGGGTGAACTCCTTCATTCAAAACTTTGTGTTGATGGATCAATTTTGATATTTTTTTTTCTAGTTTTTGTTGTTGTTAAACATATTTATTTCATTCTTAATGCTCTTGAATTGACTCATAAATATTAGCTAATTTACCTACTTGAGACACATAAACAATCAGGAAACCTATGTACATCAACATAATATAAACAGATAAATTTTAAATCTGAAAATGAAATTAGCACAACAAAACTAACATTCATACTCAGATCAATTTGGTATAAGAGCCTAGTTAAAAGGAAAGGTTGTTTGCTTGATAACTGCTAGAATTTTGTGCAACTAGTGTTTTAATTGTTGAAAATTCAGGATGCTTACAAAGTTAAAGTTGTAGAGAGGTGAAGGGAAATTTTTGGTTGCAAGTCCTGAGATTAGGACCAGAAGAAGGAGAGCCACAAAGGCACCATTTCCACCCAAAGTTTCACTCACAGCTGCACCTGAAGCACCTCAATTTTTACCTCAAGAGGCTAATATTGAAGAGGTACAAGCACCAAAAGATGAGCTTGAATCCATAGTCATCATGTCAAGTGTTGGAGAAATTGAAGTTCATTGAGAAGAGGATGGTGTCAAGAGAGACTTCAATGAAATAAATAGGATGATTAAAATTATGTTTGATGCATTTATTGTTGGGAAGGCAGGAGAAGGCTCTAAGCCTCTACTTGGAGAAGAAACTTCAGATGATAAGAAGGATGAAGAAAATGATTTAAAGGGAAGTGGAGGAAATCCACCTCCATCTCCACCATCTTCATCATCCTCATCATCACCATAAACATCATCTTCCACTTCCACCACAAAAACTACCCATACTCACTCAAAGACCACTAAAGGAAAAACACCCTTATTCAAACTTGATGTCAAATTTGAGCTTCCAATGAATAATGGCGAGGTAGATCCATAAAAGTTGGAAAATTGGATACATCAATTGGAGGTGTATTGCAAAATTTAGAACCTTCATGAAGATGAAATAAAGATTCAATTGGATTCTTTGAGGATGGAAGGATCTGCACTTGTATGGTGGGAAGAAAGGACTCAAGAAGAGATTAAAAACCATGGTAATATTTCTATGTCTTGGTCAAGTTTTATTGTTGCCATTAAAATGAAATTCTCTACCTTAGCTTACATGCAAAAGGCCATTATACATTAGAAACATTTTGGACAGTTGAAAGGGAAAAGTGTGCAAGATTATACTCATGAATTTAGGAGAAGAGCTCTAATTTTGGGTATCCATTTATATTCTCTAGAAAATTTGTTAAATTATGTTGGCGATTTACATAGTCACCTTAGGCACACTATTCTCATTTTTAATCCCACAAACATAGATGAGGTTTTTGTTCAAGCCACACACTTAGAAACAAGAGGGAACCATAACATAACATATAAAAGCGATAGTGAGGGCAAAGGAAACGGAAATTTTTATGGAAGAGCAAAGAGAAATAACTTTGTGAAAAGAGAGAATGAGAAAAACACATGTAAACATTTTTTGAAGAATGGCCGTGATGGAGAAAACTGTTGGAAACTTCATCTAGAGGTGAAGCCAAATAAACTAAAAGACAAAGAAAAGGAGAAAAAATTTTCTATAGTTGAACATGACTTAGGGTCAAATTCGGGAGATGAGAAAAAGATTATGTCCATGGGTTTGAAAGGTAAGAACATAGCAAGCACTAGTTCTTCAACTTGTTCCAATGTCACTCAAGATGAAGATACAAGACTAGAATTTTTCCATGTTAGAGTCGTCTCTAAACATACCAAGATTGACAAACTTTTTGATAGTGGGTCACAAGCTAATCTGATTTCGGAAGACTTGGTTAAGCAGCTAGACCTTAAAATAGTTAGAGATTCAAGAACTTATCCTTTAGGGTGGATATTCATGAATTCAAACTTGGAGGTTACAAGGAAGTGCATACTAAGATTCACCATCAATTCAAACTTTCTTAATGAAGTTGAATTTGATGTGGTGTCGCTTGAGATATCATGTATTGTTTTTAGAAGTCCTTATCTGTATGATGGGAAAGTAGTATTTCATCTCCATGAGAATAAGTATCACTTGTTTAAAGATGGTATTGAGTACATAGTTAGAGCGCATAAGAAGAAGACAATTTTGTCTCTTATAAATGCAGGTGGAATGAAGAGGATAGTGAATGCAAGTGAAAATTCAACATTGTTAATGATTAAACATATAGATGTTTTGAATCAAACCTTTCAAAAAGATGCATAAAATTAACAAGTTGATTTCATTAACCTTTGTTATTCTTGTAATGATATGTTTCAGTACTCTAATAGGTTTCATTTGAAAGGAGGTGAAAAAGATTTAAAACATTTGGAGCAGTCAACATCACTAGTGAGCAGTGTTGGAAACAAGATGTTGGTGCAAGAGAGTGCAAAGTTCAAAGAGAAAGCGACAAAGTAGTTTGACAAAGAAGGCATGGCTTCCACAAATTCCTATTTTTGGTTTCCAAAGGGTACATGTAGATGGCGAACATACTTGGTAAAGAGTCGACGCAAATACAAAGAGAGATCAGTTAAGAGTCGCCATCATGACAGTGTGCAAGGTGAGACAATTTTTAAGTTTCCCTTGATTAATGACCAAGGTAGGAATAATTTGTTTTCTACAAGAATATATTTTTGCTCTACAAATTCATGGGAATTGTAGCATGAAAGTGTCAATGAAAGCAAGAGAAGGTCACAAGAGTTAAGGAAAAAGATAAGTTTTGTGAAAAGCTCCAATTGATGAAAATGGGAATATTTCAGTGGATAAAGACTTGAAGGGTGAGGGAATAGTAACCTCATTCACATGATAAGTAATAAAAGAGATTTTTGGGTCAAAAGGGCTTCTAGTGGGGAGGAATGATTAGGTGCTAAGTTTAAAGTATAAAAAATGAATGTGCTCATAATTGGTTGGAAACTGAACGAAAGCGAAGAGATTGTTGCGAGGAATCCAGTGCAATTCGGTTCGTCAAAAACAGAGTCTGGATGAAGAACGTAGAGCCTGTTGTTTGTTTTCCTAAGAAAATAAAAAAATTACAAAATAGTGACACGTTCATTACATTTTGGGCAAGTCAACATACATGGTATATTATGGGAATATTCTTCAGTTTCACCCAATGAGACTGTGACAAGTGTCGTAATAGGATTCACCAGTTTGGTTTGAAGGTGAACTCTTTTTAATTAAGGTTGAATGAGAAATTTTTTTATATATGGTTTGGGACAACCCAACAAGATGTTGACATGTGGTGCATCCAGGGGCCACCACGTGCCCCCTCTGGTGGACACTCTCCAAAGTTCAAATTTCATTTTATTGTGTCAAACTCGAGAATATTATGACAAAGTTTGAATTATCCACATATGAAATGGTTGGATTAATGTTTGATTGGGCACACACACACACACACAGATATATATATATATATATATATATATATATATACACACACACTATTGGGTGTGTGTTATATTCTTTCCACGACTAAGCACGCGCGAGGGGGGCTAATGCCCCCCCTTTGCACTGGGTACAATGAGGGGGTCACAGGGGGGGCGGTAGCCCCCCCTGTCGGGGTCCGGGGCAATGCCCCAACGAAAATTTTTGGTCCTTAATTTCCGGTGGGTAGTTCGCGTCCATGGTTTTGTGCATGGTTTTGCACATGGTACTGGGGCATGATGGTTTTCGGCCCCTGGTATTTCTATAGATCCGGTTAAGGGAACTATGGTTATGTTCTAATCCAGGGTTTATGGATTGGGGTTTTATGTATGCTTCGACATGTATATATATGTGTTGTAACACTAAAAGGAATATATGAAAAATCAAGCTGGTCGTCCCGATTTGGGATCCAGGGGAAAATCTCTGTGTTTATCTGTTTTATGTTTTATGCTCTCGCTATTTTTTATCTTATGTTATAAGATTCGTGAGTAGATAATTTCTATTCAGGGTTAAAACCTACATTTGGTATCAGAGCAGTTTCGGCTTCAAGGGGACGCCTTTGCTGCTGAGGGTTTTTTGCTCGGGCCTGTGGTAGACCCTGTTCAGTGGGAGATCTGTGGGATTGATTCTTGCGGTGAAAGAAGATGGCAAGTAGCGAGAAGATAGAGATCGAGAAATTTAATGGTCAGAGTTTTGAGTTGTGGAAGCTCAAGATGGAGGATCTGTTGGTGGATAAAGATCAGTGGATTGCGGTACATCCAGGTACTAAACCAACGGAAATGTCAGATGAAGAGTGGAAGAAACTGGATCGGAAGGCTAATAGCACAATGCGGTTGTGTGTCTCAGATTCAGTATTGTTGAATGTATCTAGGGAAGCTACGACGAAGACCTTGTGGGACAAGCTAGGGACTTTGTACCATTCTAAGTCTCTAGTGAATAAGTTGTTCCTGTGGAAAAAACTGTATAACCTGAGGATGAAGGATGGAGACTCAGTGACAGAGCATCTGAATGCCTTCAATACTGTGGTAAGTCAGTTGTCATCTGTTGATATTAAAATCTCAGATGAAGATAATTGCATCAGTTTGTTGTGCTCTCTACCAGATTCGTGGGATAGTCTAGTTATTGCAATAGGTAGCAATACAAACTACCTTGAATTTTGATGACATTGTCTCAGCCTTGCTGTGGGAGGAAATGAGACGGAGAAATAGGGAGGGTCAGAATGGAGATGCCTTATCTGTACGAGGAAGGTCCCAGAATAGAAACAAGAATAAGGTTTCGAGTGGGAGATATAAATCTAGAGGGAGATCTAAATCTCCTGGAAAGTTTGTAAAGGTGTGCTGGAAATGCGGAAAGGAAGGGAACTACAAAAAGGACTGCAGATCTAAAGCTCCTGAGAAAGGAAAGGGATCTGATGATGCTCCTTCTGCAGAGGCAAAAACCACCTCAGATGAAGGTGGGGATGTGTATTTGGCTTCTTCTTGAAATACACATGTAGATCATGAGTCATGGTTGATTGACTCAGGTGCATCCTTTCACTTCACTCCCCATAGGGAGTGGTTCTGCGAGTATGAGAAATATGATGGTGGTGATGTCTTCCTAGGGGATGATAGGAAGGCTAGAATCGTCGGACGTGGAAAGGTCAAGTTGAAGTTGCAAGGTGGAAGGATTAGAACACTTCCTGGTGTTCTGCATATTCCTGCATTGGCCAGAAATATGATTTCTGTAAGCAAGATGGATGATGCAGGTGTAAAAACAGTGTTCAAGAAAGATGCCTACAAGATGGTTCGGGGAGCACTGGTATTAATGCGGGGAGTTCGGACTGGAACTCTGTACAAGCTACAAGGTAGCATTGTTATTGATGAGTGTAACAGTTTTGTGGTTCCTGAAAGTGGGATGGAAAGTCTAGCTGTCTCTTAAAAAAAGACCATGCTATGGCATCAAAGGCTTGGACATATTGGAGAGAAGGGCCTTAAGATACTGCATAGAGATGGTATGGTAGAAGGTATGTCTAATTGTTCTCTGGATTTCGATTTCTGTGAACATTGTGTATATGGGAAGCAGAATCGGGTGAGTTTTCCTTCTGGTGCTAAGAGGGCAAACAAGATATTAGAACTTATGCACAGTGATGTGTTTGGGCCTGTGTCAGTTCCATCACTGGGAAAGTCTGTGTACTATGTTTCATTCATAGATGACTTCTCAAGGAATACATGGATATATTTCTTGAGGAAGAAATCTAAAGTATTTGACAAATTTAAAGAATTTAAGGCTCTGGTGGAAAACCAGACAGAGAAGAAGATAAAGGCGTTGAGGACAGATAATGGTGGGGAGTTCTGCAAGAAGGAATTTGAAGAGTTCTGTAAGAAGTGTGGTATAGCATGGCAGAAGGCTACTCCATACACACCTCAACAAAATGGAGTTGCAGAAAGAATGAATAGAACACTGATGGAAAAGGCAAGAAGCATGCTCAGTGGTACCGGGTTAGGAAAAGAATTATGGGCAGAGGCAATGGAGACTGCATGTTACTTAGTTAACAGATCACCTTCATCAGCGTTGGAGGATAAGACCCCACATGAGGTATGGACTGGTAAGGAACCCTCTCTTTCACATCTAAGGGTATTTGGATGTGATGCATATGTACATGTTCCAAAGGAGAAAAGGACCAAGTTGGATAATAAATCTAAAAGGTGCATCTTTATTTGGTATAAGGATGGTTTAAAGGGTTACAAGCTTTGGAACCCAGAAGCAAGGAAGGTTGTGTACAACCGAGATGTGGTGTTTAGAGAAGTGACAGATGTTGTTAAACATGAGGTACTACCAAAGGAACCTGAGAAGATAGAGTTTGAGCTGAAGGAGGATGAATCAGAATCTACAATAGAAGAAGACTCAGAAGATGAAGAACCACAAACTCCAGCTTTGAGAAGATCAGTTCGGGAAAAAAGGCAACCAGAAAGGTATAGTCCATCTGATTTCTGTTCAGGTTTTGCCTTAGCTATAACTGATGATGAACCTAGAACTGTCAGGGAGGTAGTAGATTCAGAGGATGGAAAACTCTGGAAGGAGGCCATGGTTGATGAAATGGCATCCTTGCATAAAAAGGATGCATGGGATCTGGTGGAGTTACCGGCTGGAAGGAAGCCCATTGGGAGCAAATGGGTGTTTAAGAAGAAGATGAATGTAGAAGGCAAGGTGGAGAAATACAAAGCTCGGTTGGTAGCGAAAGGTTATTCCCAAGTGCTGGGAATTGATTTTGGTGATATTTTTTCTCCTGTTTCCAAAGTTAGTTATATTAGATTACTTTTATCTGTTGCTGCTGCATTTGATTTTGAGATAGAACAGATGGATGTGAAGATAATATTTCTTCACAGGTATCTAGAAGAGGAGATCTACATGAAGCAACCTGAAGGCTTTATGGTGAAGGGTAAGAAAGAACTGGTATGCAGGTTGAAGAAGTCTCTGTATGGGTTAAAACAGTCACCAAGGATGTGGTATCAGAAATTTGATACCTATATATGGAGACTTGGCTTTACCAGAAGCAAGGAGGATCACTGTGTTTATTTTAAATTAATTAGTGACCGTGTTATTTATTTGGTCTTGTATGTGGATGATATGTTGTTGATTGGAAATGACAAAGAAATTATCCAAGATTTGAAGACCCAACTATTCTCCAAATTCGACATGAAGGATCTGGGTGTTTCAAACTATATTTTGGGCATGGAAATTAAGAGAGATCGGGAAAAGAGGAAGCTCTGTTTAAACTAAAGGAAGTATGTCGAGACTATATTGCAGAGGTTCAATATGCAGGATAGTAAACCAGTGAATGTTCCTATTCCTGTAGGTGTAAAGTTGTCTGCTGAACAATGTCCCAAGACACAAGAAGAAGAGGATTATATGTCCCGTGTTCCATATGCAAGTGCAGTGGGTAGCCTGATGTATGCAATGGTCTATACTAGACCATACATTTCACATGCAGTGGGAGTATTGAGCAGGTTTATGTCAAACCCAGGGAAGGAGCATTGGATAGCAGTGAAGCGAGTTTTCATATATTTACATGGCACTAGTGATTATGGCTTGTGCTACCAGGGAAGACTAGGATTGGAAATAATGTTGGACATTCATGGTTTTGTTGATGCAGTCTGGGCTGGAGATCTGGACCAAAGAAGATCTACAAGTGGGTATGTGTTTAGCCTATTTGGAGGCGCAGTCAGTTGGATGAGTAAAAGACAGTCTGTAGTGGCTCTTTCAACTATAGAGGCAGAATACATAGTAGCCACTCATGCAAGAAAGGAAGCAATTTGGTTGCAGAGATTGTGTTCAAGTATGGGGTTGGTACAACAAGCTATAAGGATAGACTGTGATAGCCAAAGTGTAATTTTCTTGGCTAAGAACCCTGCTTACCATTCAAAGACAAAGCACATTGATGTTCAATATCACTTTGTTAGAGATATGGTTGAGGCTAAAAGGGTGTTGCTGGTAAAGGTGGAAACTTTGAAGAATGTTGCAGATGCATTGACAAAGTCTGTGAGCACTCAGAAGTTCTCTTGGTGTAGAGAAACAATGGGTGTTGAAGAATTGGGCCAATGACTAAGCTCTCCTATGGCCCCATGTGGAAAGAAAACAACAAGTGGGAGAATGTTGGGTATGTGTTATATTCTTTTCAGTGGGTAGTCCGCGTCCATGGTTTTGTGTATGGTTTTGCACATGGTATTGGGGCACGATGGTTTTTGGCCTCTGGTATTTCTGTAGATCTGGTTAAGGGAAATATGGTTATGTTCTAATCTAGGGTTTATGGATTGGGGTTTTATGTATGCTTCGGCATGTATATATATGTGTTGTAACACTAAAAGGAATATATGAAAAATCAAGATGGTCGTCCCGATTTTGGATCAAAGGGAAAATCTCTGTGTTTATCTGTTTTATGTTTTATGCTCTCGCTATTGTTTATCTTCTGTTATAAGATTCGTGAGTAGATAATTTCTGTTTAGGGTTAAAACCTACATATACATATATATATATATATAATTCTGAAACACATATTAACCTTAGTCCACATTTTTTAATATATATCAAATCTGCAAAGCTCAAAGGTTTGAAACATATCCAGTGGGTGCAAATTCGAAAACACATATTGACCTTAGTCGACATTTTTTAATATATATCGAATCTGCAAAGCTCAAAGGTTTGAAACATATCCAGTGGGTGCATATTTATAAACCAAAGTTGTTAAACCTATGGTATTGGCTCATATTTATTATGGTGCAAAATATATATGGAATGGGTGGATCTCGGGGCTTCACCCCACGACCTCTAGAAAATTTGTTAAATTATGTTGGAGATTCACATAGTTACCTTAGGCACACTATTCTGATTTTTAATCCCAAAAATATAGATGAGGTTTGTGTTCAAGCCACACACTAAGAAACAAGAGGGAACCATAACATAGCATATAAAAGAGATAGTGAGGGTAAAGGAAAGGGAAAGTTTTATGGAAGAGGAAAGAGAAATAGCTCTGTCAAAAGAGAGAATGAGAAAAACACATGTAAACGTTTTTTGAAGAATGGACATGATGGAGAACACTGTTGGAAACTTCATCTAGAGGTGAAGCCAAACAAACTAAAAGACAAAGAAAAGGAGAAAATTTTTGCTATAGTTGAACATGACTTACGGTCAAATTCGGGAGATGAGAAAAATATTACATCCATGGGTTTGAAAGGTAAGAACATAGCAAGCACTAGTTCTTCAACTTGTTCCAATGTCACTCAAGATGAAGATACAAGAATAGAACTTTTCCACGTTAGAGTCATCTCTAAACATACCAAGATTGACAAACTTTTTGATAGTGGGTCACAAGCTAATCTGATTTCGGAAGACTTGGTTAAGCAGCTAGCCCTTAAAATTGTTAGAGATTCAAGAAGTTATCCTTTAGGGTGGATATTCAAGAATGAAGACTTGGAGGTTACAAGGAAGTGCATACTAATATTCACCATTAATTCAAACTTTCTTAATGAAGTTGAATTTGATGTGGTGCCGCTTGAGATATCAGGTATTGTTTTTAGAAGTCCTTATCTGTATGATGGGAAAGCAGTATTTCATCTCCATGATAATAAGTATCACTTGTTTAAAGATGGTATTGAGTACATAGTTAGAGCGCATAAGAAGAAGATAATTTTGTCTCTTATAAATGCAGGTGGAATGAAGAGAATAGTGAATGCAAGTCAGAATTCAACATTGTTAATGATCAAACATATAGATGTTTTGAATCAAACCTTTCAAAAAGATGCATCAAATTAACAAGTTGATTTCATTAACCTTTCTTATTCTTGTAATGATATGTTTCAGGACTCTAATAGGTTTCATTTGAAAGGAGGTGAACAAGATTTAAAACATTTGGAACAGTCAACATCACTAGTGAGAAGTGTTGGAAACAAGATGTTGGTGCAAGAGAGTGAAAAGTTCAAAGAGAAAGCGAAAAAGTAGTTTGACAAAGAAGGCATGGCTTCCAAAAATTCTTGTTTTTGGTTTCCAAAGGGTACATGGAAATGGCGAAGATACTTGGTAAAGAGTCGACGTAAGTACAAAGAGAGATCAATTAAGAGTCGCCATGATGATAGTGTGAAAGATGAGACAATTTTTAAGTTTCCTTTGATTAATGACCAAGGTAGGAATAATTTGGTTTATACAAGAATATCTTGTTGCTCTGCAAATTCATGGGAATTGTATCATGACAGTGTCAACAACAACAAGATAAGGTCACAAGAGTAAAGGAAAAAGATAAGTTTTGTGAAAATCTCCAATTGATGAAAATGGGAATATTTCAGTGGATAGAGACTAGAATGGTAAGGCAATAGTAACCTCATTCACATGATCAGTAATTAAAGATATTTTTGGCTCCAAAAGGCTTCTAGTGGGGAGGAATGATCAGGTGCTAAGTGTAAATCGAAAAAATGAAAGTGCTCATAATTGGTTGGAAACTGAACGAAAGCGAAGAGATAATCATCAGGATTCTAGTGTAATTTGGTTGGTCGAAAACAGAGTTTGAATGAAGAACATAGAGCCTATTGTTTGTTTTCCTAAAAAACTAAAAAAATTACAGAACAGTGACACATTGATTACATTTCAAGCAATTCAACATACATGGTATATTATGGGAATATTCTTCAGTTTCACCCAATGACACCGTGACAAGTGTCACAACAGGATTCACCAGTTTGGTTTTAATGTGAAATTTTTTTAATTAAGGTTGAATGAGAAATTTTTTTATATATGGTTTGGGACAACCCAACAAGATGCTGACATGTGGCGCATCCAGGGGCCACCACGTGCCCCCTATGGTGGACACTCTCCAAAGTTTAAATTTCATTTTATTCTGTCAAACTCCAGAATATTATGAAAAAGTTTGAATTATCCACATATGCAATGGTTGGATTAATGTTTTATTGGGTGCATATATATATATATATATATATATATATATATATATATATATATATATATATATATATATATATATATCTAGATATCAAATTCTGAAACAAATATTAACCTTAGTCCACATTTTTAAATATATATCAAATCTGCAGAGCTCAAAGGTTTGAAACATATCTAGTGGGCGCATATTTATAAACCAAATCTATTAAACCTATGGTATTGGCTCGTATTTATTATGGTGAAAAATATATATGGGATGGGTGGATCTCGAGGCTCAACCCCACAACCTCCCCCACAATACTATCAGCCTTTACCAATTATCCACCATCAACGATATCAACATACCATGGCTCTGACACATTTGAAGTTCAAATATTGTAGCGACGAGGGTTTGGAGGGGGCCAGCCCCTCCTGCCAACCACAACACATAAAACCTGACCACAAGACTCAAGTAGAGCACAGTTAATTAAAATGAAGATTAACATTTAAGTGCGGGGTTATTAGACCCTAAAACTTAGATATGCATTCAACCAAACTGTAATGTGAATTAGTGTTAAATTGTCCTTTATGCACTAATGCGCAATTATCTTAAGTTAAGCGCACTTACATTTAATCAAACTGCAATTAGGTTGGAAGATTTTTAGGCAGAACTGCAATTTTAGGTGTTTTCCCCAAATTTGGCGGCCCTAAATGGAGTCCTCTCCAGTTTTAGAGGAAATTTACTAGGAAAAATGGTTTTGACCATATCTGGAGCAATTTTGGACCAAATTGAGAGCAAGAAGAGTCATTTCTAGTAGATTTGGAAATTCCAGACTCACTGAAGCATATTTTAGCAGTTGTAGGTGAAAGTAAACAACAATTTTTTCACTTTTGAGCTAATACAGAGGCCCAAGCCATGGAAGATGGACCAAGGAGATGTAGCCCAACAGGGATGAACTCCTTCATGAAAACTCTATGTTGATGTATCAATGATGATGGTTTGATGTTATTTTTTTTGCTGCTCTTAAACATATTTATTTCATGCTTTATTCTCTTGAATTCACTCATAGAACTCAACTAATTTACCTCTTTGACACACATAAACAACAAGGAAACCTATGTACATCAAGCATAAGATCAACAAATAATTTTTAAATATGAAGGTGAAATTAGCACATCAAAACTAACATGCATACTCAGATAAAGTAGATACCAGTTATTTAGATGATGTATTATGTATTCCAACTATTTCCTGCAATATTCTATTTGTTTATCAAATTACTCATTCAGGTGAAGATAAAACAATAGAATTTTCACCTCACTGGGTTGTAATTAAGGATTTTAAATATATTAAGCACGTCCTTACCACATGAATAGTTGATGATGTTATTTAGTTATACAAATTTAACAAATTTGGGTCATCATATTTTTCCTCAATTTTTAATGGTCATGGTGATAACTTGAGAAAAATTTGGAATGATCAATTTTTTCATCTAAAATATCACTCACTACAACAACTATGTAATCAAAATATGGTGACCGGTTTTCCTCTCGCTTCTCATAGTGATGGTGTATGCGCTAGTTTTTTTCTCGGAAAACATCATTGGGATAGTTTTGATAAATGTAACTCTTCACACGCCTTAGCCCCATTACGGGTCGTGTAAAATGATTTATATGGTCCACTTTGTCCTCCTTATGTATCTAGGTTCAAGTACTTCTTAACTTTCATTGATGACTTCTCCATATGCACTTGGGTTTATTTCTTCATTAAGCATGAAATTTTTGACTTGTTCTTGGCCTACAAGGTCATTGTAGAAAAAAAATATAGACATCAACTACAAAGGTTAAGAACATATAATGGAGGTGAATATGTTAAAAATAAATTTACAACTTATTGTACTGCAAAAGGCTTTCAAATGCCACATACTATTCCATACAAACCATAAAAAAATGGTGTTGTTGAAAGAAATAATCATATGTTAAAATAAATGGCTAATTGTATGATTCAATCTAAGGGGTTAAGTCTTCAATATTGGGAAAAAGAGTCATATGTTAAAATAAATGGCTAATTGTATGAATCAATCTAAGGGGTTAAGTCTACATTATTGGGCGAAAGAAATCAAATGCTAAAATGGCATAGTAAATCACACTACCAAAAAAGATTTAAGAAATATAGCACTAGAAGAAGCATGGACTAAAATTTAACCAGATGTAAGCCACTTCCAAATATTTTATAGTGTAGGATGGGCTCACATTCCTGATGAAAGAAAAGAAATATTTGTAGCCTGAAAGTGAGAAGTGTATTTTTGTTGGATTTAAAAGATGTAATTTTTTTTATTTTTTTATTTTTCCATTTCTTTTTAAGTTTTTTTTCCTTTTCTCTCAAGGTGTAGATTAGTTGACAATAGAGTGTATTGTTTAATCACTCCTTGCCACATTGTTGGATCAAACCCTTGATTACTATGTGTGCTACCTAAGGGGTCAAGTTTGTGTTCTGAGAGGTTATAGTGGTAGTGGTCAAAATTAATCCTATATCACGTTTATTTGATTCCATCTGTATACAAAAAAAAAAAATCGCTATGATTTTCTTAATAATATTAGTTTTTTAGAATATGATTTCAACAATGTCATTGATTTGAAATATGATTGGATATTCGCCAAAATTAACTGATCACTAACTTAGAATGTTTTATTGTGGATAACCGAAGGAAATAAAATTGATTTTTTGACTTAACCAGAACTCTAAGAAACACAATTAAACATGAGTTTGCAACAAAGAAAAGAGTTAGAAGACATCAAACATTGATTATGGAGTTCATCCCTAATGGGCTACATCTCCAGGTCTTCTTTCAAGATGGGCATCCGTTTTATTAATGAAGGATCCAAAGAAGTATTTACATCAAAATTCACCAGGTTGAACATGCTCGCAGACACCTATGGTTTTTGTCAACATAAATTTCTCCCTCCTAGCTTTCTAATGCTTATCTAGGCACCGAATTCTACCTCTGGACTACCAAAATATGCCTGAAATAAAAATTTATCCTCTTTACATAAATTCTGGATACAAGCCTCAAATTTCCACTCTCTTCCATGGTTCAATGGCTAAGGTTTTTATAATGTGCAGGCAGGCTTCAGGTGGAACCTGTTGAGCCAAAATGGTTTATGGTTTTACATTAAAGGAATTAATGGCTCTCGTTTCAATGGTATTCAAAGGCATACGATAAGAAGTTGTATTAGTTACAAGGCCCATTTAATAATACAATGTGAACAAACCAACAAATAAATAATAAGATAAAGCCAAGACCCCAATGGTCAAGCTCTTGTGGTAAATAGACTCCAGGCGGGACTGTCCCATGTGACAGGTCAGCGGACTAACCATGGAATGCCACCTCATGGGTAGGTCCAGCAGTTCCGGTCTAACAAGCGGTCGACCCCATCCGCATGTTACAACACATCCCTGACGGTTGTGGTCTTTTGGCGGTCATACATTGTGTTATAACACTATTTTTGTCTTCGTAAAACCCTTTTCACATGTTATTGCAACTTCGCCCGACAAGTACCAATTAATAATACACTAATTACTACAATTCCAAAATATAAGTTTATATTATTATATCCATTTATAGTTTGAATGTATTAAATGAAGTGGAAAAACAAGTGCATTACCAAATTAGAATCTGCAATGACAAATCCTAGAGCTAATTCAAAACTACCTAGCAATCAAAATATGTTGTACATATAATACATTACATTCAATTAAACCCTACAAAATAAACCTTAAGTATTTTTCTTCATAGATGATCATTATATACCAATTTATGGCAAGTAGTGGCCAACTTTCATATTTCAAAGGTTTTATGAAAGGAAGGGTGTTAATGCTGACTTAGGGATACGTAAGAAAAACGTCTCTCATGCACGAGTATAGTCAAAGGAAATATGAAACTCCATATAGTATTTTTTTATCCTCCCTAAAGTGGTGGTTGCGTCTACATCTTTGTAAGTAAATGGAAAATTTGAACAAGTCCTAAACTAATTAATGCATAGCTTGAATCATTCTTTGAAAAGAAATGTGCATTTTACTAAGATGATGTGAATCACAATGGTGTATGAACTCATGAACATGAATTTTCCACCAATGTTAAGAAATATTCATTCTTTGACACAATTTTAATCATTCAAAATTTAATTTTTGTTTCATCGAAATATTACTTATGCATAAGATGAAGGACGTGTATTTTTAGAGCAAATTTTATAAACAGAAAAAACATATTGTTGTTAGCAATAGTCAAATTCTTTGAAGTGATTAAGAAAGATGCTACAAGTCATGTATTTTTCTATTGTGATCTAGGTTATCATTTAAGAAAATATAAGGATTCACATATCTTTCTTTGGAAAGTGATGTATTTATTGGAATACAGTGATAATGATATTGATATGATCTTAATTTTGATCGGAATTAAAAAGAATTAACTAACAAATTAGTAAATGTTAATTATAGTTAACCTTCCTCATCATACCCTTGCCTAGTCTACCACAAATCATGCTCCCTTAACCTACTTCATTCAATGTTATTCCAACATAATAATTAAATCCTTGGACAACCACATGAAATATAGTGGGAATATCACTCCCCGAAAGCATATAGGAAATAATGAGTTTAAATTAAGCCATTTTCATGGAATTATAATATGCACCTTGTTCCTCCTCAAAAGTCAATAATATGAAAATGAAATAATTCTTTTTTTAAACACATTTTTAATGATAATTTTAGGCTGTGTTTGAAGACATTTGATAGGTTATAATGAGCTCAATATTAATTTTTGTGATCAACATCATAACTATAAAAAATATAAAGAACTTATTGTAATTTTAAATTATATTTTTATATTCCTCATAGATACAAAATGTGTTTCATAACTAATTCTCCAATTCTTAACTAAAAGAGATCAAAGCTTTCATTTTCCTTTCACCCAAGCAAACATTCAAGAACTAATGCACGCCTAAAGAATTTATTGTAATTTAAAATTATATTTTTATATTCTTCATAAATGCAAAATGTGTTTCATAACTAATTCTCCAATTCTTAATTAAAAATATTAGAGATTTCATTTTCCTTTCACCTAACCAAACATTCAACAATTAATGGAGACTTAATTTTTAAATGATATGACAAAAGCTTCTCAATTTTATTAATTCATTGTTCTCATTTTGTATTTATTATTATATTTACAAAATTGTTTCGCAATTTTCTAAATCTATTCTAATAAGAATTGTGAAATTTACATAAAAAGATATGAGCAAAGTAAGATAATAATTTTTTTATAATATATAATCAAATTATTTAGTCAAACATTTAAATATCATTTTTATCAACATTTAATATCATTTAAATATTTATCTTTATAAAAGTATGATATTTTTTTAAGTTAAGCGCTTACATCCATTTTTAAGTCAAACATTTTAATACACACTAATCGGATTTTCTTCCAAAGATCTCACAACTATTTTTTAATCAAAATATTTTGATGGAGCACATTGACTTAATTTAAAACTTTGATTTTAAAAATAAACGTGATTTATTTAAAAACCCTCCATACAATTAAAAATTATATCAAATGACACATTACATGTGAAGCAACATTCGAATATTCATTTAGATAGTGGTGGACGTTGATCTTAATGTGAATAATGATGACACGCATGCAAGCAAATTGTGATATTCTTCCCATGCAAAGTGTTAGAAGTTTAATGTAAGTGACAACAAATTTCTTATTTCACGTACAACTTTGGAACCATTAGCTATAAACAATCCTAAAAGTCATTGTTTTGATTTTTTTGGTTTTGTGAATGACATTTTCATCGTTTGGATACAGGTGGTTCTAATGCAAATTACAACTTTAAAATAGGTCATAGTTATCTTTTTACATATTACTGTACTCATTTCTATAGGGTTCATGGATGCTTATATTAATTTTGGATAATATACCCATTTCTATAGGGTTCATGTATGCTTATATTAATTTTGGAACGTTTAGGGGTTACTAAATCATCTACCTTAAATTTATGAATTTGTGTTTTTTTAACTTTATTGTTGACTTTTTTTTAATCATTATAAATATTTCTGTTACTGTGTAATTCTTTTGGTATTATTGAAAATGTGTTTTTATCCCACGAGAATTTTCTCAAACAAAATGTCTTTTGTTATCTTTCATTTCATCTACCTTTTTATGAAATGTTAAAGGGAAGTTTATTTATAGTAATATGTTAACATTAAATGTAATCGTCAAAATGTAGAGTTGTTTTAATTATTTGTTTTTGTTATTTCTAATGATAATCAATATTATATTTATTATTTTTTTGATATTATAATATTATTTATTTTTTTGATATTTTTAAAATTAGATATAGGTTGAGATCATTTTGGTTCTCTTTATGTTGTATTAGGCACACGTGTAAAGGATACAAATATAGGCTATCCATAGGAAGTAAGCAATAATATGTTACAAAGGTAGATTACTCAAGGAGATCTCTAGTAAAAATGATGACTATGATGAATATGAAGAGAAACAATAGTTTCAATTTGAAGAGGTAGATACAAATATTGCACACTAAACCAACTTTTATAAAAATGCAAGAGTAACTAAAAAAGTTGTATTCATAATCTCAATTTCCATTGAAAATATTAATATAGTAATCTTGACTACCCTTACAATGCTAATATAAAAAAATGTAATGAAAATTTATGTGGATTACAACATAGTTACCAACTTGCTCAAAACCCACAAAAGTTCTTCCTTATAGAAAATACATTTAGTGGTTGCTTTTATCTTGTTTCAAATATATATATATATATATATAACAACTTTTTGAAACTATCATCTTAAAATATCATAATATTGCATACAAACACTTTAAATCAACCCCCAAATAAAAAAATTCTTAACTAGTAGCAATTTTTTTCAATATTTAGAAATTCTTAAAATCAATCTTCAAAACAAAATTGATGTTATCCTTAGCACTCCATTTGTTTAGGGTTAAAATTCTCATTGTTAGGGTTAAAATTCTCATTTGTTTAAAGACATGACATTAACCAACATAATAGAAAACCAATCTTTAATTTAAAAAAAAATGTTACTAACATTTTTTTAAGGTGAAAACTAGATCATTTCTAAAGTTACAATGTTCATAAAAAAATTATTAATTAAAAAATAAAAGTAACCAAAAAACTCAAAAAATGAAATACATTAATTGTTTTAATTTAAAATAAATCCAAAAATATATAAGATATAATAAAATAATTCAAAAATATATATATTAAAATTAGATCTGATTTTTTCATTATTAAATTTTAATTGGAATCATTTTAAAGAAATATTCACTCTATATTTTTGGGGCCAAGCTCTCGAGTGAAGTAGGTAGGAAGTGATCCCTTTGGGAAAATAAAAATTTCATGGACATAGCGATCACCAATCTCTAGTATTTGTAAAGTATTTGTAAATGACATAAAAAACCTTGAAAATTGTGTTCCCACATTTATGAGAATTTGTATTTTTACACTATTTTGGCCTAGACAAATTATTTCCTTACATCTAGAATATTGCTTTCAGCTCATAATTACTTTCATTTCATAAAAAATGGTGTATGTCTTCCTGAGATACAACATTTGTCATCACATCTATAGGCATATAGTCCAAATACTCCCTTTCTTTAAATATTTTGTGCAAAGCTCATACTCTGGTTTTTTATTTATATTCTTGGTTTTCTAGTCTTTCTTCACTACATATGATCTTTGTCATTCGTTTTGTATGAACTCAAAAAATTAGAAACAAGAAAAAATTCATTTTCCAAGTAATGTAAGCACGATTTAACCCTCTAGTTGTTGAGTTTTGATTTTATTTTTTCAATTATAGTTTGTTTTTGGATGAACACATCATTTCTGGTAGGCACACAATTCAATGTAGAGTAAAAAAAATAACAACAAAAACACCCCCCCTCTCCTTCATTATTATTGTTATGTCAACAACAACAACTACACCCTCCACTCTTATTTTTATGTCTTTTGCACTAGTTGACTTGGTTAAAATTTAATTTATTTAGTAAGAGGTCTTGAGTTGAAATCGCCTCTTAAAGTTACTTTTTCAAAATTTTCATGCAAACTAAAGCTATTTCATTAAGTTACTTTTTGAAAATTTTCATGCAAAATTAAGTTATTGTAAAGTGTGTTTCACTAGTCAAATAAAAGTGAATCACTAAAAAATAACTTTAATATTTCCTTTAAGTTCTCTTTGCTTGCAACTTTCATCTATAGAGTAAATTCATTGTAAAATATCACTTGTTTTATGAATGTAGGTCACTTCATAAAGTAATTTATTTGTAAAATTGAGCTTATAGGAAAAGCTAGTGAGGGAAAATAACTTTAATTTTTTTTTTATCATCATCCATCACCATGTGTCTCTTTGCTAATGTTAAGGTATTTTTTGAAAAGGGAATAACTTTCACATCTTAAATTTGTTTTTGGTGTCATTTTTTTGAAACATCCTATTTTTTCAAGAACTTTTATCTAGATAGTCAGTCTCAAATTTTGAAACTATATTATATTCATATTTTAACATGGCCACTCCAAGTGAAATTAGTCTTTCCCGTACCAAAAATTTTTAGTGGAAAATCAACATGAAATATAAATGAGAAGTAAAGGATTGTACCACATTATCTAGGGACAAGATAATTCCACAAGTGTTCCTAAGAAGAAAGTCAAATGGGATAATAGGAAAGGTGAATCCTGTGGATTTATTTGAATGTCAATTTCTCCTAATTTGTGATTTCATATTTAATAAACTGATCCTTTAGATGAATCTTGTGAAATGTTACAAAATATATTTGGTGAAGTCAATATTATTATATCTCATGAGACTCAGAATAAAATCATGAATTTAATTCCTAATAATTTCTCTTGCATTCAATATTATTTAGCTAAGTTTAAAACAATTAGAAATTTACTTAAAGACAATAAGTTTGATCTGGACGATGATTGTTGCATATATTATTCTTCACAACTTGGTTTCATTACTATGTTTCCATATCTACATTTTATACCACTAGAGAAGCTTTGGGAACCGTATATCAAAAATCTTCTCTTAAATATTTTTGTGACTCCTCCATTATAGAACAAGACAAACTCTTTCATATTAGAGTGATTAACACTACAAGTAAATCTAAAAATACATGAATGATACAACGTAAAGATAAAACCAAGAATCCAAAGAAGCAACATGTTCGCAACAATAAGAAAAATAAGGGTTCCAAACCTTTTTAAGCAACATCTACTCTTAATGGTCATAAAGGACAAAAATCACAAAGTAAGAAGCATTACAGACATTGTAACTATTATGGGAAAGACATACTTCTAGAGTCCAAATGAAAAATATAGATGTCTTGGAAGCATAAATGAAGAAGCAAAAGATGAACCTTTGTTCTTATTTTAACACTTCCTCGCATGGATATGAAATTTTTTCTTCTAGTTTCTCCTTCAATGTAACCTCTACTTCTGCTTTTGATTAATGGCTTATTAATTCTATAGATTCTTATCATATGACCAATGATAAAGCCATTTTTTCTTCTCTTAATTATTCTAACACCAAGAATTTTTTTTTTAGAGATGATATATCACTTATTGTTGTAGGGTATAGAATAATTCAAGTAGTGATCATGTGCTCCATGTAAAAGTTCAAAAATGAAAGTTCTTACAATTGATTGGAAACTAAATGACAGCGAAGAGATCATCATTACGAATTAGACGCAATTTTTTTCATTGAAAATGGAGTCTGGATGAAGAAGATAGAGCATGATGTTCGTTTTCCTAAACAACTAAAAAAATTGCTGAATAGTGACAGGTTGACAACATGGCATCCCAATTAGCATACACGAAATATTCTGGGAATATTCTTCACTTTCTCCCAATGAAACTATGCCAAGTGTCACAGCAGGATTCACCATTTGGGTTTGAAGGTGACTTTTTATTTATTTTTGGCTCCCAAGGTTGAATGAGAATTTTTTTTATATATAGTTTGGGATAGCCCAACCAGAGGCTAACACATGGTGTAGCCAGTAACCGCCACATGCCCCTCTTTTGGACCCTCTCCAAAGTTTGAATTTCATTTTATTGGGTCAAACTTTGGAATCTTATGATAAAGTTCGAAATATTTGCATATGCAATGGTTGGATTAGTGTTTTATTGGGTGCATATATATATATATACATATATATATACATATATATATATATATATATATATATATATATATATATATATATATATATATATATATATATCAAAGTCTGAAACACATGTTAACCTTAGTCTGCATGTTTTAATATATATCAAATCCGAAAAGTTAAAAGGTTTGAAACATATCTGGTGGGAACATATTTGTAAAACAAAGTTGTTAAAACTATGGTATTGGTGTGTATTTGTTACAGTGAAAAATATATATGGGATGGGCGAAGGTTGGGGCTCGACCCCACGACCTCCCCCACAATAATTTCGGTCTTTACCAACAAGCCACCACCAATCTTCTTAATAGACCATGGCTTAGACACACATTTGAAGTTCAAAGATTGCATCAGTGGGGGTTTGGAGGGGGCTAACCCCCTCCCCATACGATCAGACCACAAGACTGGAACATAGCAGAGTTAATTAAAACACATATTAATGTTTAAGTGCTGGGTTATTAGAACCTAAACCTTAGATTATGATCTAAACCAAGCTGTAATGCAAATTAGTGTTAAATTGCACTTTATGCACTAATCTGTAATTATATTAAGTTAAGAACACTTACATTTAATTAAAATGCAGTTAGGTTGGCATATTTTTCAGCGGAACTACCATGTTAGGAGCTGCCCCCAAATTTGGTGGCGCTTACTGGAGTCCTCTACGGTTTAGTGGTAGTTTACTAGGAAAAATGGTTTTAACCATATCTAGAGAAATTTTTGACCAAATTGAGAGCAAGAAGAGTCATTTCTGATAGATTTTGACATTATGGACTAATTAAAGAATGTTTCGGGTGTTGTAGGTGAATGTAAACATAAAATTTTTCACTTTTGAGCTAACAAAGAGGCCCAAGACATGGAAGATGGACTAAAGAGATGTATTCCAGGAGGGGTGAACTCCTTCATCGAAAATCTGTGTTGATGGATCAATTTTGATGGTTTGATGTTCCTGTTTTTAATGTTGTTCAACATATTTATTTCATGCTTTATGCTCTTGAATTCACTCATAAAACTTAGCTAATTTGCCTATTTGACACATATAAACAACAAGGAAACCTACATACATCAATAATAAGATCAACAAATCAATTTTAAATTCAAAAGTTAGCACAAAAAAACTAACATTCATAGATCAAGTTGGTATCAGAGCTTGGTTAAACGCCAAGGTTGTTTGCTTGATATTTTCTCGAGTTTTTTGCAAGTAGTGTTTTAATGGTTGCAAATTTGTGATTCTTACAAGGTTAAAGTTGCAGAGATGTGAATGGAAATTGTTGGTTGCAAGTCCTGATATTAGGAATAGAAGAAGGAGAGCCACAAGGGCACCATCTCCACCCAAAGTTTCATTCACAACTTCACTTGAAGCACCTCAAGTTTTATCTCAAGAAGCTGAGATTTAATAGGTACAAGCACAAGAAGCTGATCTTGAATCCATATCCATCATGTCAGATTTTGGAGAAGATGAAGGTCATTTCGAAGAGGATGATATTAAGAGAGACTTTAATGACATAAAGAGGATGGTTAAAATTATGTTTGATGCATTTACTGTTGGGATGGCACGATAAGGTTCTAAGCCTCCACATGGAGAATTAACTTTAGATGAAAAGAAGGATGAATAAAAGGATTCAAAGGGTAGCAGAGGAAATCCACCTCCATATCCATAATATTCATGATCCTCATCATCACCATTAGCATCATCTTCCGCATTCACCACAAAAACTACCCATACTCACTCAAAGAACATGAAAGGATAAACACCCTTACTCAAACTTCATGTCAAATTTGAGCTTCCAATGTATAATGGCGGGGTAAATTCATAAAGGTTGGACAATTAGATAAGTTAATTGGAGGTGTATTGAAGAATTCAGAACCTTCATGAAGATGACATAAATATTCAATTGGATTCTTTGAGGATGGAAATATCTGCACTTGTATGATGGGAAGCAAGGACTAAAAAGGATATTAAAAACTATGGTAATATCTCTATGTCTTGGTCAAGTTTTATTGTTGCCATTAAAAGGAAATTATATTCCTTAGCTTACATGAAAAATGCCATTATGGATGGGGAAAACTTTAGACAGTTGAAAGGGAAAAGTGGGAAAGATTATATTCATGAATTTAGGAGAAGAGCTCTAATGTTGGGTATTAATTTATATTCTCAAAAAATCTTGTTAAAGTAGTTGGGGGTTTTCATGGTTACCTTAGGCACACTATTCTCATGTTTAATCCCACAAACATAAATGAGGATTGTGTTCAAGCCACACACTTAGAAGAAAGAGGGAAACAAAACATAGAGGAGAAAAGTGATAGTGAGGGTAAAGGAAAGCGCAGGTTTTGTGAAATATGAAAGAGAAATGGACATGTAAAAAGAGAGGAGAAACTGAAATGTAAACATTTTTTTAAGAATTTCCATGCTGAAGACCATTGTTGGCAACTTCATCCAGACTTGAAGTTAGACAAACTGAAAGCCAAAGAAAAGGAGAAAATTGTTGCTATAGTTGAACATGACTTAGCATCAAATTCAGGAGATGAGAAAAATATTATAACCATGGGTTTGAAAGTGTTGACGGGAAAATCTGTCTAGCCAACAACAGGGGATCTCCCTGGTAAAAATTCCCAATTAGACCTTGAACCGTTTGGAATACGGATCCCGTCCGGGGTGTGGGTCTGGCTACCACTAATTTCTCCTTTATTTGGGTCTCGCTTAAACTCTATAAACCTATGGATACACACTTAATCGGATGACACAAGACATATTATTGATGTATTAAATGTACATATAACACTATGCGTAACGAGATGAAATAATAAAGCATAAGCACCGAAGGAAATGTTGTTAACAACACATCATTGGGGTCATGCTTGTAGGCTGTTATGACCACAAAAGAAATAATTCCTTATGGAAAAATGCCCTTCACTTCCTGAAAGGCTTAAATGATAATACAAATGCTAATAAACAAAGTCATTAACATTCATTAAGAAAGTGAAATGAACTCAACCATCATTAACATGTATTGAGTAAACTGTCATGCAAATGCGATATGAATTAAAGATACAGTTTGATTAATCTAAAGATGTTTAGAAACTGAAAAATATAGTACTCATAGTGCCCATACATATGTCAACACTAGGTCCATAAAGGGATTTTAAAAAATTCTTGTATTCATACTCAAAATTGTATAATCATGGTAATACAATGTTCTCAACTCGAGTCCCAAACCAAAGGCCTTTTACAAGTTCCCGAAGGAGGTATTTATAGAGCAAAACTCACCCTTTTGGGCTCCCTGACTTTTCACCTTCCTAACTGTTTGGATGCCTTGTGACCCAGTCTGTTCTGCGACCTATGACCTGACTGGATTTTGCAACTTGCGACTCTGAGCATTCTGCGACCTGCGACCTGCAACCTACGACCCGCCTGGATTTTGCAACTTGCAACCTCTAACAATCTGCGACCTGTGGGGTTGCGACCTAGAGTTTTTCATCCGATCTTCTTATGAAGGGTTTAGAATTTTTAGAACTCGATGTTTTCCCTGGTACTAGTATTTGGACTTCTCAACAAGACTTATTTCCTACATCATCGTTCCGTGAACATGACCGAGTGTCTTTGAGCTTGTTGGGAAAGGATATTTGTGCAATCCAAAGGCTTCCACCTACAATCACATCACATGGGTCACATGTCTTCATGATCTAACATTGATACTAAAAGCATGTTTAATTAATTTCAAGAATGAAAATAATAAACTTAGACCCCTGTGTGGTCAAGTGTTGAGCTACTAAGTCATCGGAGAGAATGGCTAGGGTAAGATTTCCTTGTGCCATTTTATTTTTAATAAATATAATGAAAATTGGTATCGCTGTGGACCGAGTCTGGAATGCAAACCCAAATGTAAATTATGACATGCGTTAATGATGCCTTATCCAAAATTGATTCTCTAGTAGACTCTCTATTTTCGTGTAGGAAATGTAGGCCCACGATATAGATGTAGGGACCCTTTTAGTAAGATGTATCACAACTACACAGATACCAACAAGCACGGATTGGACTAAATTTCTCAGCCTTTTCTCTTTAACTCTGACTGGGAACAAATCATCAATGTGTTTTCGAGGTCGAAGGCATTTCCATTCATATTGGTGGCTGGGCTTCTCAACTCTGAAAACTTAAATAGTTCCAACTCATTCAGCTCCTTCAATGCCTATTTTTTTAAAGATAATGGATACAATTCATATCCGTTTGTGTACACCCTTGCTATATATTGTCGTAACTCTGACATGCTAGCCTGTTTCTGCATCCATTTATTTGCACCTTTTACCAATTTTTGTACTATCTGCAAATCATCCCAAATAGAATATTTGGAAAGCGGCATGGAGATTTGAACCGATCAACATTGAGATTCTCATTCTTGGGCGTAGAAAATTCATTTACTACACCTTTTATAGCCCCCTTTATGAACAAGAGAGCCATCAACATGCCAATGATCCCCCCATCTATTCTTGTAAACTTGTTTCTGATCAAACAAGCGCTAAAACTGGCATAGAAGCAACGTAGTCAACACACAAACCTATCTCGCCCATGCAAGAATAGTTTATGTCCTAACTCACCCCTCCTCTTGTTTCATGGCTGGGAACTAAAGGGATGTTGATCACCATGCTCCTCCTCCAAAACATGAATGCCATATTGTTATTTAAAGGAGGTCAGAAATATTTGTGGGAGTCACACGGTTGGGTAGTCACACCTGTTGTGGGCTCTCTCAGGCTCCGACTTCACGACTCAGTGGAGGTCGCACATTTGGGTAGTCGCGAAACTGGTAGACTTCATTCAGGGTGCGACTCTGCAACTGGGCGACTTGGGGGAGGTCGTAGAGTCACAAATGATGTTGAGTCACATTCTTCGAGTCTTGAGAGGATTTGCGACTGTGCAACCCAAGAGCAGTTGCGGCAAAAGCGGGTCGCAAGATTGCGTTCTCATGTTCTTAGACGTGATTGCATGAAAGTAGCCTCTAAATTTCGACTTGGTGAGGTCACTTAACAGTAACGTCCATGTGTTCCAGATCTTACTCTATCTTTCGGACTGACCGCTAATGGCCTTTGTCAAGTCATGCCAATGCATCGCCTCGAATAATGCTATGTTGAGATGCTGCAGATGTATTTTTTTATCCCACCTTCATGATTTTCCCAAGGTTTAGTGAGGAGGGACCTTGATACCATTTGCATACAATTTATTTAACCAGATTCTCCTTATGAAACTATGCCCATTCAATGTAGCATTTTTAGGACCTCACGGTAAGGGAGATCGAACAAAAAATACTCACAGAAACATGTCGATACTTTTGACCTTGAGAAGTGCAGCCATGTAGATCTTGTGCAGCATTTAAATGGTGAATGGTTTTGACTATCCAAATAGGGCCTCCTTTGCAAAGTAGTCCGCACTGTATTTTCAAGTTATGATTTGGGCTAAGGTGCAGAGCTTGGGCACATTTTCAAGTCTCAGAACCTGTTGAACCACTCACTCCCTTAATTATGTTTTCCGCCAGTCATACAGTTCTTTCTGGAGTATCGCCCTCAAGGCTACTTTGTCATATAATATAAATCATATTTTATGCTTTTTATAGAGTTGGATTTTAGGCTCATGACTCCAGTTTGTAACACGCAAACCATTCAAGTTCCTTTTCATTATTTACATCCTTACGCAATTATTTGAAATGCGCAGTCTTTTTTCAATGGTTACCATGCAGATTTTGAGACAGACAAGTTGAAGCCTCATCCTTGCAGTGCATTTTAGTGATGTTGTAGTGGGATTTTTTAATGAAACGGATGCGTTGTCGAGTGTATATTAATATAAATTTTACCGGTATACATAAAACTAGCCATGTCAGGATTTGTTGACCATAGTGGGTTTAATATATCTTTAAACCTATTACCAAACTGGTGGATTATATCACCATATCTTTGCCATCCTCTTTTTTTGGAAAACTGACTCACCTCCTCCAGCAAAGCCATAACTCTGCACCGTTTACAACATAGGTTATGGATCTTCATAATTTTTACAACCCTGATCTACTTTTGACTATCATCGCACCGTAGTTATTATAACATTGCCACTATAATTCTGCTCCATGTTTTAATCATAAAATTTGACCACTATATATATCTGCTCCAAATGTTTTACCATAAATTAAAAATCCGACATAGAAGTATTTGAGCCCATTTGTAATGTTTTTCATATAGTTTTGCTACGCCATCTTATATGCTTTTGAAACCATATTGTGTTTTTCGCCTTGGTTTAAGTATATAATGTTTAAAACCATAACCTTGGTCCATATATTTGCACCCACCATGTAGCTTAGGTTTAACAAATATTGCTTCCCAAAGGTGCATTTTGATATTTGAGATTGTGCCAAAAACTAATAATGCACCCATTACCTGAACAATCAAACCTAAATCTCACCATGCACCTGAAAAGCAAACCTAGACCTGTACTTTGATGGATGATTTTTCCTTCATATGAAGACAAAATGAGAAGCTGAAAGAAGTGTCGTATTTAGAGTGACAAACTCTATAGTTCGTCGTTGTTCCTGGAAACAATTGAGACCTATAAACTTGGAGAAACTGGATAATACTCCTGGATCACTCCTACTTTGTCGATGTAAATCCATACTTAATCACCAAATTGACAATGATGCCCCTTCCGATACTTATCATGATGCATTTTGAACCTGTGAACCATTTTGTTCAACTGCGGAAAATAGAAAAACCCCTTTTAGTTGTGCCATTGTCTTGCCTCGTCAACATGTATGCTTTCGAACTGCGGCTTGGCATGGAAACACCTTTGAATGAGATTGTTTTTCTTTTAGGGAAATCTTCTGAGTCCACTTTTTCCACCTCGGCTATACTTCAGACTAGACTTGTCAAATTTGTGAAATGTGTTCGTTTCTGTGTGTACATCTAGGAGATCAACATTGAGCTGGTGTTGTGTAGGATCTTCAAAAATCCATTTGAGGTGAGATATTTGACATCTCGTAATATAAATACCTCATATGGTTCCTCCTTAATCTTAGATTTGATAAATCACAACAAATGCTTCTGGTTTATACGAGATGGCATCCAATACAGACATTTCCAAATGGAGTGATTCTAATGATACAATGTACATTAGTGAAGAATGTGTTTTTACATCAGTAACACGAAAATTTATTTCTCCCATAAAAATGTACCACACCATTCTCCTTTTAACATTACTGGTCACTTGCTTCTCCTCCTCTGTTTCGCAACTGTGGCCTTATTGTTGAGCTTCATTTTATTTTCTTCGGTATGATGACGACATCGATGAGTTTATCACTCGTGGGATTTGACCTGTATGAAATGTTGTAACATCAATTAGTTCACAGTTTTTCTTTGAGAATGGTGCCCCTAGATAAATAATATGAGACCAACGAGCTTAAGAGAAGTACTCAAACAACATGCTTAATGACAAATGGTGAGAGGGCTACTAATGTACATCCTCAATGCATGCAAAAGTTCCTATTCGAGCGTGTACTTGATTATCCCTCCCACACATGGCTTGATTTCAGCAAAAGCACCTGATCTTGATGATGAGAAAACTCATGAGGGGTTGGGGATAGGTCATGGGGATGTCACTGACTACAGGTCAGGTGAAAGAACTTAAACGAGCAGAGGGGGACCCGAAATTTTGAATATACCCAAAATTTGGGTGGTGTTGTAGCGGCTACAACAAATGGCGAACCACTGGTAGAATCCAACATCTCTGCCAACACCACAACAATAGTCTGAGTTCACATGATGATGCAAGGGAATATTTAACAAATCCTGCGAGTACCCTTTGTATTACTTTTTCCTTTACAAATATGCCCAGTCCTTGTGCCTTAGCTAGGTCTCGCTAATCAAAACACATCAAAGAAGAAGCTCACGTATGCCAATAGCTTGTTGATGATGTGAAGAGCGAGACAACAGGTTTATTATTTTCAGGAATTTTAAGGTAAGTTTCTGGTGTTGCTTCGTTGCCAACAAACCTGGACAGTACCCAGGCGGAGTCACTTCAAGAAATCACAAGCTTTGCTTCGCTGCCAGCGAGCCTGGTCAGTACCCCGGTGGAGTCGTTGCATTACCTCTCTGCGCAGGAATCCTTTCTCAATCCTTTACTCTTATTTGTTTCATGTGCTTGTAGCACTTATTTTCATGTGCTCATCGCACTTATTTTGCATGGGTGGACGAGGGATCCCGACTTATTTTACGAGCAAGACAGGTTGTTTCTTGTTTTACAGAAACTGAAATATATCCTTATTTGGGTTTGCCCTTGTGCCAAACCTTCATATCCCATTGACCACAATAGGAGAAGCGTACAAAAAAGATCATTAAAATTTCCAAGACTATGCTGGGCACAAGGCTCAGGATACGAGTATTGGGCCATTCAAACTCATTAGGTCTCCCACAAAAAACTTGCTCATATCTCCCTAGCTAATAAACTTAGACTCATAGGAATATTGTTGAGAATGCGACTTTGATGACCTATCCGTAGAGAAAGCTGCCTCTTGAGATATCCACTGCAACCTCATGCAAAAAATGTGGTTATTGTTTAAGCAATCAGAGTGAAACAAGCTCGCAAGGTGGTAGGGTTTCGATGAGGGCTCATGCAGTGATAGGCAATATGTGGAATATTTTCAAAGCTATATAAACAACCTACGGAAATGATGTGAGGAAGAAAGTGTACGACATAATGTAATAGGCAAGGCTCAAGATGCAATGCAATGCCATGTGCGAGAACGATCAACCAGTTGTTGGTGGAAAAGAGGCACAACACAAGTAGTGATTATTTATGCAGCAACAAGAAACAGAAAAAGAAATGAATGGAAATTACTTGTAACATGATGATGCCCAAGATATTAATCGTAAAAAAAAATAGCAAACACACTTTTAAATTAAAAATTAAAAATTTGGAAAGTAAACCTAATTAAATTTTGAACTAACAAATTTTTATTAACAGGTCTTAGCTAGCCTACACCTAAAACCCTAGCTTAACCAATGAGGTGGTCGGGTTATGTGAAATTAGCTTTCTAGTGTAGCCATCGCATTAGTTCCCGACCTGCAAGAACAATAATGTTTGCAATCAGAGCCAGCATACAAAATTGTGCACCAACAGTAAGACTTACCTGTAGAGCATGTGCAATAGCAAGAAGGTCATGGCTACTTACCAGAGAACATGCCATAGTGGATTGTGCAAGTTTAATTTCACTCTTATCCTAATACACAAAAACATATTATTGAAGCTTAAAACTATTTATGAATTACACAAATCCATTCATGCACAATCCTAGATCTGAGGGGTGATGGGTAGGCCATTTCCTATTTGCAGGCACATTCACCAGATAGGGTTGGTTGAAAAAACCAGCACCCTCATTATGGTGGTGAGGATGATCAATTTTATGGGATGGAAACAATAAGCATGGGTCGGGCGAATTATAGATTCTTGCGCATTCGAGTGAAAAAACCCTAATTTTTAAAACCCCAGTGCGGAGTTGCTCCTGGGTTTTGTCAAGGATATGAGGATCTGAATCCACTTTTAGTGGAGACTGCAATTTCTTACATTTTTTAGCAAACTTCGGACCTTCGAGCGCGGGGCTTCCCAACTTTGATGGTTTGGCGAGATCAACAGGCGAATGGATGTGATCATGAATTGTGGTGAGTTGCAAAATGTCAGTGGGCTTTGTATCAATTGAGTCAAATGTTGGTGCACTGACAAATTGATAATCCAAAGTATCAGATTCTTTAGATTTTCCAAGGTGGGGTGAATTCGACATGATTATGCTGGGAGGAGCATGGTACTTGGGGATTGTTGTTTCAGAAACCCTAATCCGAGAAACTCTAGTTGGAGTTGTTTGAGAGGTCTCATCATGATCTGAAGGACTAGAGGTAACAACATGCAGAAGCGGAAGTGCTTCGATTCCCTAATGGGTACTTGAATCTTTATAAAGTGGATTATCAAATTTTGGTGTCTCCATATGGTCGGCAAAGAGATACGAGTGACAGTCCTCAGCGGTATGAGTGAATATGTTTTCAGCTAAGTAGTGATCTCTGGAACCATCGATTTGATCAAGTTGGGTACCTGGCATGTTAGGCTCCCTAGGAGTTACCAATTGGGATGGATCAATAAAAGGGATGTCTTGAGGTTGCCAAAACGGGATATCACCACTTTGGTTGTTTAAAGATTCCAACTGAGAAAGATCAGATCTTAAAGATTCATTGATTTTGAATTATGAAGCGCCATCTGCGTGCTTATGATTTTTGCCAATACCAATATAAGGAAATTTTGAATTTCTCAACGAAATTACTGGTGTCGCAGACTCGTGAAATAAATCGAGGAATAATGAATGAAAATATTAAGCCGTAGGGGTGTTAACCGTACAAGGACTTTCATCTTGCATATCGATGTTATCAGAAGTGAAAAATGGTCTTGAGTGCCTAGGATGGTCAACTTTACCAGGGACAAGAGTCAATTCATAATTAGTATGCAAATCAGATTTAGGACTGAGTCCAGGGAGACACCGAGTGGGCTCGAGTTAGGTTTCATGAACCTGGAGGGATGTTGGGCCCATCTAATTTTCAAGCCTTGATTCGACTTGTTGTGTGAAAGATTCAAACGTAGTACAATAGGATTTATCCTTTTGCACACGTCTCTCATTGCTCAGAAAATTCGAGGTCACAAATCCACTACACGAAAATTCAGAAGGAAGAGCAGAAATATAACAAATAGTAATACTCTCCTTGGAGGCCTGAATGTGGTCAGAACTCGGGGAGATGGACAAGGAAACACTGGGGACGCAGTATGAACAACTGGCAACTTGCGGGTCATCATAGGGAACACTAGGATCAGGCTAGGTTGCTACTTGAAATTTTTCAAGGGAAACGAAGATCACATATCTGAACTGTTCACTTAAAAACTTCCAATCAACATCCTTTTCAGGGAACTCAAAACAATAATGAAAAAATCTGATAGAGAATTCATCTAGAGGTTCCTGAGGTTCCATTCTGATGTCATTTAACTTTATAAATACACTTTGAAAATCGTACCTATGAAAATATTGTTGTAATTCACTGGCGAGTTGTTCAAATGAATGGATGGAAGCTTCCGACAATGTGCAGCACCATTGCTTAGCGCAACCTTCAAGAGTGAGGAAGAAAAGCAAACAAATGAAACCTTCATTGTTAATTTCATATCAATCACCAAAGTCATAGTAATCTAAAAGGTGTTTGGTTATAGACACTCTGTTTTCACCATCGAATTTTAGCTGGGACAAGTGATACTTAAGTTCATCGAGGATGATGCATCGAGGCTCATAAAACTCCGAAAAACATCTCGAGAGGATGATTTGGGAACAAGCCATTATAGATATGAGATTAACTGCAGGCTCTAAGGGATGAGCTTGTCATCTGACCCTCCTTCTAGTGCCAATTCTGTTGACGGGAAAATCTGTCCAGCCAACAGCAGGGGATCTCCCCAGTAAAAATTCCCAATTAGACCTTGAACCGTTTGGAATAGGGATCCCATCCGGGGTGTGGGTTTGGCTACAGCTGATTTCTCCTTTCTTTGGGTCTTGCTTAAACTCTATAAACCTGTGGATACATACTTAATTGAATGATACAAGACATATGATTGATGTATTAAATGTACATATAACACTATGCGTAGCGAGATGAAATAATAAAGCATAAGCGCAGAAGGAAGTGTTGTTAACAACACATCATTGGGGTCATGTTTGTAGGCTATTCTGACCACAAAAGAAACAATTCCTTATGGAAAAACGACCTTCACTTCCTGAAAGGTTTAAATAATAATAAAAATGCTATGTTAATTAAGAAAGCGAAATGAACTCAACCATCATTAACATGTATTGAGCAAACTGTCATGCAAATGTGATACGAATTACAGTTGCAGTTCCATTAATCTAAAGATGTTTAGAAACTGAAAAATATAATACTCATAGTGCCCATACATATGTCAACACCAGGTCCACAAAGGGATTTTGCAAAATTCTTGTATTCATACTCAAAATTGTATAATCCTGGTAATACAATGTTCTCAGCTCGAGTCCCAAACCAAAGGCCTTTTAGAAGTTCCTGAAGGAGGTATTTATCAAGAAAAAAATTCCCTTTTGGGCTCCTTGACATTTCGCCTTCTCGACTGTTGGGCTGCCTTGAGACCCAGTCTGTTCTGCGACCTGCAACTTGATAGGATTTTGCGACTTGTGACCCCGAGCATTCCGCGACCTGTGACCTGTGACTTGAGGAAAACTACGACCTGCGACCCGCCTGGATTCTGTGACCTGTGACCTGCAGGGTTACGACCTAGAGTTTTTCTTCTGATCTTCTCGTGAAGGTTTTAGACTTTGCATAACTCGATGTTTTCCCTGGTAGTAGTATTTGGATTTCTCAACAAGACTTCTTTCTTGCATCATCGTTCCGTGAACATGACAGGGTGTCTTTAAGTTTGCTGGGAAAGGATCTTTGTGCAATCCAAAGGCTTCCACCTACAATCACATCACATGGGTCACATGTCCTCATGATCTAACATTGATACTAAGAGCATGTTTAATTAATTGCAAGAATGAAAATAATAAACTTAGACCCTTGTGTGGTCAAGTGTTGAGCTACTAAGTCATCGAAGAGAATGGCTAGGGTAAGCTTTCCCTGTGCCATTTTCTTTTTAATAACTGTAATGCAGATTGGTATCGTTGTGGACTGAGTCTGGAATGCAGACCCAAATGTAAATTATGACATGCATTAATGATGCCTTCTCCAAAATTGATTCTCTGGCAGACTCTCTGTTTTCATGTAGGCAATGTAGCCCCACGATATAGATGTAGGGACCATTTTAATAAGATGTATCACAACTACACGGATACCAACAAGCACAGATTGGGCTAAATTTCTCATCATTTTCTGTTTAACTCTGACTGGGAACAAATCATCAATGCATTTTTGAGGTCGAAAACATTTCCATTCATATTGGTGGTTGGGCTTCTCAAGTCTGAAAACTTAAATAGTTCCAGGTCATTAAGCTCCTTTAATGCCTGGTTTTTTAAGGATAATGGATATGATTCATATCCGTTTGTGTACACCCTTGCTGTATATTGCCATAACTCCGACATGCTAGCCTATTTCTACATGCGTTTATTTGCACCTTTTACCAATTTTTGTACTATTTGCAAACCATCCCAAATGGTAGATTTGGAAAGTGCCATGGAGATTTGAACCGATCAACATTGAGATTCTCATTCTTGGGCATAGAAAATTCATTTAATACACCTTTGATAGCTCCCTTTATGAACAAGATAGCCATCAACGTGCCAAGGAGCCCCCCAGCCATTCTTGTAAACTTTTTGCTGATCGAACAGGTGATAAAACTGGCATAGAAGCAACGTAGTGCACACACAAACCTATCTCGCCCATGCAAGAATAATTTATGTCATAACTCACCCCTCCTCTTATTTCATACCTGAGAACTAAAGGGATGTCAATCACCATGCTCTTCCTCCAAAACATGAATGCCATATTGATATTTAAAGGAGGTCGCAAATCTTTGTGGGAGTTGCACAGTCGGGTGGTCGCACCTGTTGCGAGCTCTCTCAAGCTCCAACTTCACGACTCAGTGGAGGTCGTACAGTTGGGTAGTCGTGAAACTAGTAGACTTCCTTCGGGGTGTGACTCTACGACTTGGAAACTTGGGGGAGGTTGTAGAGTCGCAAATGACGTTGAGTCGCATTCTACGAGTCCTGAGAATATTTGTGACTACGCGAACCAAGAGCAGCTGCGGCATGAGCGGGTCGTAAGATTGCATTCTCATGTTCTTAGACGTGATCGCATGAAATTAGCCTCTGCATTTCGACTTGGTGAGGTCGTTGAATAGCAGCGTCCACGTGTTATAGATCTTACTCTATTTTTTGGGCTAACCGCAAATGGCCTTCGTCGAGTCGTGCCAATACATGGCCTCAAATAATGCTATGTTGAGATGCTGCGGATATATTTTTTTATCCCCCCTTCACGATATTCCCAAGCTTTAGCAAGGAGGGACCTTGATACCATTTGCAAACAAATTCTTTAGCCAGATTCTCCTTACGCAACTGTGCCCATTTGGTGTAGCATTTTTAGGACCTCACGGTAAGGGAGATCGAACAAAAACTACTCACAGAAACCTATCAATACTTCTGACCTTGAGAAGTGCGGCCTTGCAGATCTCATGCAGTGTTTAAATGGTGAATGGTTTTGAATATCCAAATAGGGCCTCCTCTGCAAAGAAGTCAGCGTTGTATTTTCAAGTTATGATTTGGGCTGAGGTGCAGAGCTCGGGCACATTTTCAACTCTCAGAACCTGTTGAACCACTCACTCCCTTAATTATGTTTTTCGCCAGTAATACAGTTCTTTTCAGAGTATCACCCTCGAGGGTACTTTTTCATATAATAGAAATCGGATTTTATGCTTTTTATGGAGTTGGATTTTTGGCTCATGACTCTAGTTTGTAATGCACAAACCATTCGAATTCCTTTTCATTGTTTACATTCTTACACAATTATTTGAAACGCGCGGTCTTTTTGCGATGGTTACCATGCAGATTTTGAGATAGACAAGTTGAAGACTCATCCTTGCAGTGCATTTTAGTGATGTCGTAGTGGGCTTTTTTAATGAAACGGATGCGTTGTCGAGTGTATATTAATAGAAATTTTACCGGTCTCCATAAAACCAACCGTGTCAAGATTTGTTGACTGTAGTGGGTTTAATATATTTTTAAACCTATTACCAAACCAGTGGATTATATCACCATATCTTTTCCACCCCTTTTTTTTGGCAAACTGACTCACCTCCTCCAGCAAAGATGTAACTCTGCACCGTTTACAACATAGGTTATGGATCATCATACTTTTTACAACTCTACTCTACTTCTGACTATCATCGCACCATAGTTATTATAACATTGCCAATATAATTCAGCTCCATGTTTTAATCATAAAATTTGACCACTATATATATCTGCTCCAAATGTTTTATCATAGATTAAAACTCCGGCATAGAAGTATTTGAGCCCATTTGTAATGTTTTTCATATAGTTTTGCTCAGCCATCTTATATGGTTTTGAAACCATATTTTGTTTTGTGCCTTGGCTTAATTACATAATGTTTAAAACCATAACCTTGGTCCATATATTTTCACCCACTGTGTAGCTTAGGTTTAAGAAATATTTCTTCCCAAAGGTGCGTTTTGATATTTGATATTGTGCCAAAAATCAATAATGCACCCATTACCTGAAACATCAAACCTAAATCTCACCATGCACCTGAAAAAACAAACCTACACCTGTACTTTGATGGATGATTTCTCCTTAATACGAAGACAAAATAAGAAAGTGAAAGATGTGTCGAATTTAGAGCAATGAACTCTATAGTTCGTCATTGTTCCTGGAAATAATTGAGACCTGTAAACTTGGAGAAAATGGATAATACTCCTGGATCACTCCTTCTTTGTCGATGTAAATCCATACTTAATCACCGAATTGACAGTGATTCCCCTTCCAATGTTTATCATGACGCATTTTGAACCTGTGAACCATTTCGTTCAACTACGGAAAATAGAAAAATTCCTTTTAGTTTTTCCATTGTCTTGCCTTGTCAACATGTGCACTTTTACACTGCGGCTGGGCACGAAAACACCTTTCAATGAGATTTTTTTTCATTTATGGAAATATTCTGAGTGCACTTTGTCCAACTGGGCTATAATTCAGACTAGAGTTGTCAAATTGGTGAAATGTGTTCCTTTCTGTGTATATCTAGGAGATCAACATTGAGCTGCTATTGTGTAGGATCTTCAAAACTCCCTTTAAGGTGAAATATTTTCCATCTCGTAATATAACTACCTCATCTGGTTCCTCCTTAAGCTTAGATTTCATAAATCATAGCAAATGCTTATGGTTTATGCGAGATGGCATCCAGTACAGACATTTCCAAATGGAGTGATTCTAAGGATCCAATGTACATTAGTGAAGAATGTATTTTTACATGAGTAACACGAAAATTTATTTCTCCGATAAACATGTACCACACCAGCCTCCTTTTAACAATATTGGTCACTTGCTTCTCCTCCTCTGTTTCGCAATTGTGGCCTTGTTTTTGAGCTTCATTTTATTTCCTTTGGTATGATGATGACATTGATAAGTTTATCACCCGTGGGATTGACCTGTACGAAATTTTATGACATCAATTAGTTCACAATTTTTCTCTGAGAATGGTGCCCCTAGATAAATAATATGAGACCAACGAGCTTAAGAGAATTACTAAAACAACATGCTTAATGACCCATGGCAAGAGGGCTGCTAATGTACATCCTCAACACACGGAAAAGTTCCTATTCGAGCGTGTGCTTGATGATCCCTCCCACACATGGCATGATTGTAGCAAAAGCACCTGAGCCTGATGGTGAGAAAACTCATGAGGGGTTGGGAATAGGTCACGGGGAGGTCACTGACTACAGGTCGGGTGAAAGACCTTAAGTGAGCAGAGGGGGACCCGAAATTTTGAATATACCCAAAATTTGGGTGGTGTTGTAGCGGCTACAACAGAGAGGTAAGAACATGACAAGGAATAATTCTTCAAATTATTCCAGTGTCACTCAATATGAAGATACGAGAATGTAATTTTTCCATATTAGGATCATCTCTAAACATACCAAGATTAACACACTTATTGATAGTTGTTCACAAGCTAATCTAATTTCTGAAGACTTGGTTAAGAAGTTAGACCTTGAAACTATTAGACATCCAAGACCTTATCCTTTAGGGTGAATATGAAATAATGAAAACTTGCAAGTTAAAAGGAAGTGCATACTAAGATTCTCCATCAATTCAAACTTTCTTGATGAAATTTAACTTGATGTGGTGTTGCTTTAGAAATCTGGTATTTTTTTGGGAAGTCATTATCTATGTGATAGGAAAATAGCATTTCATTCCCATGAGAATAAGTATCAATTCCTTAAAGATGGTATTGAGTACATAGTTAGAGCACAAATGAAGAAGACAAGGTTGTCTCTTATACATGCAGGAGAAATGAAGAGGATAGTGAATGCAAGTCAGAATTTGACATTGTTAATTATCAAAACATAGAGATGTTTTGAATCAAACCTTTCAAAAAGATGCATGAAATGAACAAGTTGATTTCATTAAGTTTTCTTATGCTTGTAATGAGATGTTTCAGGACTCTAAGAGGTGGCATTTGAAATCAGGTGAAAAAGATGTAAAACCTTTGTAGCAGCCAACATCAGTGGTGAGTAGTGTTAGAAACAAGATGTCGGTGCAAGAGAGTGAAAAGGTCAAAGAGAAAGTGACAAAGAAGTTTGACAAGGAGGCATGGTGATTAGGATTTCATAATTTTTTCTAAAAATTTAAAGTTACAGGATTGTGTTGAGACCAACATGGTTTCGTAGATCTCGTCTTCCTAATTCTGGCGCCGTCAACCGATGTCGTATGAGGGAGATATTACATTCTGATCGAAATGCCAAATAGGTAAATTGCGATAGTTTGACCAGGTTTGACTAGGATGCACAATCAGAAAAGTGGGTGGATGTACAGTCAGGAAAAATTAATATTCATCGAAATATCCATTTCCACTGGACTAATTATAGGTTGACAAGTGTTTATTTTCTATTGGTTGAATGGGTTTAGAGGAGACAATCGTAAGGTGCCACGTGGCCAGCCTAGAGGCCACGACGTGTCCCCGAAATGACATATCAATTTTTTTTTGGGTCCATAGGGCTGAACCCAAAGACCTCCCATCGGGCACGCATACGCTCTACCATCCACACTATGCATTAGATCTTAACCCCTAAGGGCAAAACTTATATTTATGGTTTGTTGAAATAGAAGATGGGGGTTGGGAGCTGCCAGCGGTCCCAACCTGCCATCGGTTCCATTGTGGAGTATCACATGGAAATGTTATTGTAACCACCATCTCCATGTTCAGTGCTAACCAAAGTCAATCAACCCATGGCTCCAACGAACAACCACAGTTTAAACGCAAGTTCTGCCCGATAGTTCCACTAACCACCACAATGACCACGATTTAGGGTGCATGTGCCCAACCGCAAGATTTATTGCAGGGGTAAAGTCTGTGGTCAGTTTAACGAGTGCTCCATTTTTGGTAGATATGCCTAATTTAACTCTAGTTAAGTGGAGTTCTCCACTTTTAGTAGAGTTTTCCTAGGTGAAACTGGGAAAAAGTGTAGGAGGCTCAACTTTTTACCATTCTGAGTGAATGAAGAGTCATTTTTTACTAATTGGAGCATTATGGATCCATTGGTGTAGATAAAACAACCATTAGAGCATTCTAACTACATGTAATAGAAAAATTTTGAGCATAATGAAAGATGGACATGCCATTGGGAGCTGGACCAATAGATGTAGCCCCAGAGGGGTGAATTGCTTCATCATGCCTGGTGTGTAAATTTCATGTGGTGATATATTTATATATTTTATACTATTGTTCAGTGTTATTTAAGCTTGTTTTATGCTTCTAATTCACTAAAAATCATCTAAAATTCATGGACAAACTCATCAACCCTTATGCAAACTAATGAACTAATTATGCACATGTTTTTAAACTGAAAAGTCACTTAGCACAACAAAAATAATACAGTCCTTTCAAATCAAATAGATATCAAAGCTAGATTTTATTCTCTGGTGTTTTTTAGTGCAAATAATTGTTTAACTATTTGCAAGTTTGATATTCTTACAAGGATCAAGCTCAAAAGAGGAGAAGGAAAATTGGTGGTAGAAGAAGGGTCTCAAAAGGAGACAAAGAAAAGAAGAGAAATATTGCCACAATCTCCACCACCTAGTTCACCTCCTAAAGAAGTAGAAGTTCCATTAAGCATGGCTCATGAGGAAGGATAAATCCATGAAGAAGTTGATCCCATGGAGGAAGAAAGAGTGTTCAGGAAATAATTTCTTGACATGACTGAGATGGTTAGAATCCTTTATCAAAAAAGGAATGAGAGACTGGAAGGAGAATGATCTAAACTTCACAAGGAAGGACAAGGATCTTCAGGAAGTCACCATGATGAAGATAAGTCAAAGAAGGGAAATGGAGGAAATGGACGCAATGGAGATCCATCATCCTCACCCTCATCATCATCATCATGTACTTATTCTTCAGTACATCAACCAAACAAGTCCTGGAGCACTAGTAAAAATCATTTTTTAAAGCTTGATGTTAAGTTCGAATTGTCAATGTTTAATGGTGAAGTCAATGCAGAAAATCTAGATAATTGGATTAGACAATTGGAGGTCTATTTGAGAATCCATAACCTTAAAGATGATGATACCAAAATCCAATTAGATTCTTTGAGAATGGAAGGTGAAACTCTTGTTTGGTGGGAAGCCAAGACAAAGGAGGAAATCAAGAAATGTGGTAAGATTATTCTGTCATGGTCATATTTTATTACTGCTATTAAACAACATTTTTATCCATTACCTCATATGAAAAAAGCCATCATGAACTAGCAGAAATTTAGTCAATTAAAGGGAAAAAAACGTGCAAGAATATACCCAAGAATTTAGGAGAAGAGCTCTATTATTAGGGGTGGATTTGCAGAGCCAAGATAATTTTATTTAGTACATAGGAGGCTTACATAGCTACTTAAAACATACTATATTCATGTTTAACCCCTCCAGTCTAGATTAAGATTGTGTTCAAGCCACACATATAGAAGCTAGAGAGAAGAACATTTCTGAAGAGGGTAGAAAGAAACCTTTTAAGGGTAAAGCCAAGGAAAATACCTCAACAGGTAAAAACAAAAAGAATGCATCTGTTAAGAAAGAGGGAGAAAAAATGGTTTGTAAACATTGTTCAAAAGAAGGCCATGACGAAACTCATTGTTACAAATTACATCATGAATTGAGGCTAAAGAAACCCAATAACGAAGGGAAACACAAAACTGCTGCTACAACTCAACATGATTTAGGATCTGATTCAGGTGATGAATCTAAAATTATATCCATGGGATTGACGAACATGAAGGGAAAATAAATTGAAACTACACCTACTACTAGTACATCAAACTGTCACATAAACACTCCAAATGAAGAAGAAAGAATATAATTGTTTCATGTGAGGGTCATATCCAAGCATACCAATATTGACACATTGTTTGATAGTGGGTCACGAGAAAAATTAATCTCTTAAGATTTGGTAATGAAACTTAACCTTGAGACCATACCACTTCCTAAACTATATCTAATGGGTTGGATTTATAAGGATGAAAATCTACAAGTCTCGAAGAAATGTATATTGAGGTTTGTAATCACTGAAATATTTGTTGACATAGTTGAATTAGATGTGTTTTTTCTACACATAACTCATATTGTATTAGGGATTCCTTACTTGTATGACGGGAAATTGATCTTCTATCACCATTAGAACAAGTATAATTTATTCAAATATGGCAGGAGTTCATTGTTAGAGCACATTGCAAGAAGACAAACATTGCTATGGTAAATGTTGGACAGGTAAAGAGGCTAGTAAATTCTACCAAGAAATTTTTTATTCTTATGATTAAGCCTAAAGCTGATATTAATCATGAATATTTTGAAGGATGTGATCCTAAGTTGAAATAAGATTTATATGATGTGGTTAATGGAAATCATGAGATGTTTTAGGAGCCAACAAGATTTCCTGGAAAAGGAGAAATTCAACATGAGATTCAATTGCAGCAAGATTGTCCTCTTCCAAACATAAATATGTATCGCATGTTAATAATGGAGAATGTTGAAATAAAGAGGAAAATAAAAGAGATGTTGGATAAAGGAATCATAAGGCTAAGAACCTTGCCATGCGGTTCACCCATATTCTTGATACCAACGAAAGATGGGACTTGGTGCATGTGTATAGATTTTCGAGCTTTGAACAAGATTACGGTAAAGAATCGTTACCCACTCCCAAGAATAGATGATTTTCTTGATCAGATGAGAGAAGATTTTTTTTTTCACTAAGTTAGATTTACGAAGTGGATATCATCATGTAAGAATTGCAAAAAGTGATATATGGAAAACTGCATTCAAAACCATACAAGGACTCTTTGAGTGGCTAGTCATGCCTTTTGGTTTGTGTAATTCACCGAAAAATTTCATGCAAGTTATGGATAGTGTTTGTGACCATTACTTGATGACTTTGTTATTGTGTACTTAGATGAAATTTTAAATTTCAGTGAAACAAGAGAATATCATGTTTTTCATGTGAATAGAGTGCTTGATATTTTGAAGAAAGAGAAATTGTTTCTTAATATGTCAAAGTGTGAGTTTGGAAAGACTTATTTGGTCTATTTGGGACATATTGTAGGAGGAGGATAATTGAGGAATGATCCTTATAAAGTGGAGGCCATTGTGAATTGGCCCACACCCAAAATAGTAACTGAGGTAAGAAATTTCTTAGGTGAAACTCAATATTGGAGGAAGTTTATAGCTAACTTTTCTTCCACTGTATCTCCTATGCATGCAGTGACAAGTGTGAAGAAAGTATTCCAACGGGGAGGCAAAAAAGACCAAGCTTTAGAAGCTTTAAAAGATAAGATCAGTTCATCTTCAGTCCTTTCATTACAAAATTTGAGACATCCATTCAAGATTCAACCTAATGCTACTGATTATGCCATTGGCACAATACTTTTGCAACATGGTAAGCCTATCACCTTTCATTTTGAAACTTTTAATGGTGTTATGACTAGTTATCCTACATATTACAAAGAACTATATGCTTTGGTAAAAAGTGCCAAGAAGAGGAAACACTACTTGATGGGTAAAGAGGCTATTATGCATACTGATCACCAACCATTATAGTACTTGCAGTCACAAACAAAATTGCAGCAATCAAGAAATTTAAGGTGGATGGGATTTCTTCAACAATTTCACTTGGTTATAAGGTACAAGAAATGTATTTTCAATAAAGTTGCAGATATGATTTCAAGACCAATCATTAGTGCTTCTACTTTACTCAAAAATGATTATGTTGTACATGAGAGTTACATAGAACAATATGCACATGTCATTGATTTTCAAGATGTGTATGCTAGTTTGAGTGAAGGGAATCAAGTTGAAGAAAAATGTTATCACATGCATAAAAATTTGATGTTTCAATTTGGCAAGCTATGTATTCCACATGGAGAGAGGCTATGTTGCATGAAAGAAGCTCATTATTCTCTTATTTCTAGGCACTTTGGGGTAAGAAAAATAGTGGTGCATCTAAAAAGGTATTATTATTGGCCTCACATGATAGATAATGTGTCACTTTTTATAAGAGGTTGTTATATGTGTGAAAAAATTAAGCCTAGTAATAGGAAACTTGAATTGTACATGCCACTATTGGTACCATCAAGGCCATGGGAGAGTGTCTCCATGGACTCTTTTGGAGGTCTACCTATGTCAAGAAAGCAACATGATTATCTTTATGTAGTTGTGGATAGATTCAATAAAATGTGTATACTTATGCCATGTAAGAAAAACATTACTGCTGAACAAACTGCTGACCTTTATTTTCAACATGTTTGGGTTCATTTTGGATTTCCAACTTCTATCGTTAGTGACAGGGATTCAAGTTTAATTGGGAATTTTTGGTCAAATCTATGGAGAATGATGGACACAAAGTAGAAAAATAGTACCAATTTTCATCCAAAAATAGATGGACAAACTGAGGTGGTGAATATAACAGTTGTGCATCTATTGAGAGGAAATTTCATCAAAAATCCTAAGTTGTGGGATGAATAACTGCATTACATTTAGCATGCTTACAACTGGGAAAAGCACTCTTCAACACAGACCTCACCTTTTCAAGTATGCTTTGGGTATTTTCCAAAATCGCCATTAGACATCATATTTGGGAAGGATGTTGCAATTGATGGCCATAGTGACATTGATAAGGCTTGAAAATTCAGATTATACATTAACAAGTTCGAGAACAGCTTGAGAAAAGTCAAAGAAAATACAAAGAGAGGAATGAAAAACCTCGGGTTGATCACAAGTTTCAAGAGGGAGATGAAGTATGGTTGCACATTAGCAAAGAAAGGTTGCAAGGGAAAGGTAAAAAGCTCAAACCCATTCGTTATGGTCCTTTCAAGTTCATAAAAAAAGTTGTTAATAATGCATTCAAACATTAATTTCCTTCTTATATGCAAATGTATTCAGTTGTTAATGTTGAAAACTTATGCTTGTATGAGCCACTTTTTATCAATGATCAAGGAAGTGATGTTCAAACACCTTCTATTAAATATTTCTCACTAGAATTTCTGGATGAGCTCAAAGAGGATACAATTCTTGATAGGAGGACAAGAGCATCAAAAAGGGGAAGCGTCGACTACCTTCAAGTTGGGCTCAAAGGCACTAAACCAAGAAAGCAAAAAGGGATGGAGGTTGGAAAGTTGAGGGAGTTGTTCCCTCATCTACTAAATAGGTAATCAAGTCTTTTGGGGTCCAAAAGCTTCCAAATGGGGAGGAATGATCAGGAGTTCATAAATTTTGCTGAAAATTCAAGGTTACAGGGTTGGGTTAAAACTAGGATGGTTATGTAGATCTCGTCTTCCTGATTCTGGCACCATGAACGGTTCGAAAAAATGACGTCGTATGACGGAGATATCTCATTATGATCAAAATTCCAAATAGGTAAATTGCAATAGTTTGAATGGGATGCATAGCTAGAAAAGTGGGCAGATGTATAGTCAGCAAAAGGAATATTCCTTGAAATATTTATTTCTACCAGACTAATTACAAGTTGACAAGTGTATGTTTTCTATTAGTTGAATGGGTTTGTAGGATCCATTCATAGGGTGCCACGTGGCCATCCTCGAAATGACATATCAATTTTTTTTTGGGTCCGCAGGGCTCAACCCCAAGACCTCTCACCAGGCATGCATACAATCATTCATCTGCACTACGCATTAGATCTTAACCCTTGAGGGCCCAACTTATATTTATGGTTTGTTGAAATAACACATGGGGGTTGGGCACCGTCAGCGATCCCAACCCGCCAGTGGTTCTGTTGTGATGTATCACATGAAAAATTTATTGTAACTGCCATCTCTATGGTCAGCAGTAACCAAAGTCAATTAACCTGTGGCTCCAACGAACACCCACATTTTAAACGCAAGTTCTGCCCAATTTTTCTGCTAACCACCACGATGAACGCAATTTCGGGGTGCATGTGCCCAACCGCAACATTTATTGCAGTAGTCAAATCAGCGATTAGTTTAAAGGGTGTGCCATTTTTGGTTGATATGCCTAATTTAACTCTAGTTAGGTTGAGTTCTCCACTTTTAGTGGATTTTTCCTAGGTGAAACTAGGGAAAAGTGTACGAGGTCCAATTTTCAACCATTTTGAGTGACTGAAGAGTCAATTTTTACTAATTGGAGCATTCTAGAGCCATTGTTGCAGAGAAAAAATCCATTAGAGAACTTTAAATACATGTAATAGAAAAATTTGGAGCATAATGAAATATGGACATGCCATTGGGATTTGGACTAGTAGATGTAGCCTAGGAGGGGTGAACTGCTTCATCATGCCTACTATGTAAATTTCATGTGGTGACTTATTTTTCTGTTTTAAATTGTTGTTCAGTGTTATTTAAGCTTGTTTTATTTTTCTAATTCACTAAAAATCATCTACAATTCATGAAAAAACTCATCAATCCTTATGCAAACTAATGAACTGATTATGCACATGTATTTAAACTAAAAAGACACTTAGCAAAACAAAACTAATACAATCCTTTCAGATCACATGGGTTCCACTAATTCTTATATTTTGTTTCCAAAGTGTATTTGGAAATGTAGAATATACTTGGTTAATATTTAAAGCAAGTATAAAGCGAAATTAGTTAAGAATCGCCATGATGATAGTGTGCAAGGTGAGACAGCTTTTAAGTTTACTTTGATTAATGAAAAAGGTAGGAATAAGATGGTTTCTGCAAGAATAGCTTGCTGCTCTATAAATTCATGGTAATTGCAACATGACGACATCAATGACAGCAAGACAAGGTCGCAAGAGTCAAGGAATGTAGAAAATATCTAACATTGCTATAATACCATATAGAAATTATCAATGGATTCAATCCGATCATGCAATTTACTAAAGAAAGATATTGAATCCTTCTAGAATATTTGAGGAATATAAAACAGAATCGCTCAATCACATGCATGTAAGAGAAAGAATTAAATTAATACACACCACCAGATATTCCTGGGGAAATCGACTGCTAAAACCCGTCCATATTTATTGTATAATCAACCAAGTAATCATGAAACAATACAATGTATTTGTGATCACCACATCCTGATACACTCTACCAATTTCTTCACATTGATCTAGGAAAAATTAGACAAACACATAGCCAATTATTAGCCTACCCTCAACCTACGCTGCTTACACAATCCCTATATAATTAAACCCCTATTAAATAGGAAATTATGCCGTCATTTATTGCACAATTTATCATGGGCTTCCTGTGGTTATATAACTTCATCTAGGTAGTTTGCTGAAAATACAATCGACACTACAAGGAAAAGACAATCTAGTGGATGTTTCTGAGGAAACCCTTATAAAAATACCCCAAACACCCGTTTCTAGCGGAGGTTCCTAGAGGAGGTTGGCAAGCGGAGGTTTTTGCTCATGTATTTTGTCCAGTGCTCTTATCACCGTAAAATTCATTGGTGCATTCAAAACTAGAAAGCACCGGTGCGGTTAAAACATTGGCACACCGAACATTGTGCGCTCCGTACACACCCACCCAGTGCATTGTATTTCCATAGTGCACTGCTACTTTACATAACTTCTGCAACTGCGCCTCATAAAAAAAGCGCGGAAATTGGAACCACCTGGGTTGTCCTTAAACGCACCAAGTCGCCAACGCACAGAGCCACCCTGAAATCCATGTGCATCGGCACAAGGTTAAATAAATAAAAAATTATGGCCAAAAAAATACACAAAACATAGGCACAATGAGAATGGTGCGCTCCTAATTCACCCACCCAGTGTGTTATATTCTTGTACAACACTGGTTCCTTACATCTCTACCGCACCGGTGCTTCGAAAATGTGTGCAAAAAAAGAAACCACCTGGTGTGGAATAAATAAAATGCACTGTGGTGTCCATAAACCCCACACACCAAAAAATGGTTAAATAAAAAAAAATTACTGCCAAAAAACCGCACAAAACATTGGCACACTAGAACCCGTCTGCTTCGTACACACCAGCCGAGTGCCTTTAATTAAGGAACCGCATCGGTGTGGGTCAAATCGTCAGCACAGGTGGCTCATAAAAAGCGCGTGGAATAGATACTGCCTGGGGTGGAATGACCAAAATGCATTGGGGTCCCCATAAACACCGCACATCGAAAAGGGGTTAAATAAAAAAAAATTACGGTCCGAAAACTGCACAAATCATTGGCTCACTGGACACCATTCCCAGTGTGTCATATTACTATAGAGCACTGGTGTGTTACAAATACACTGCAACAGTGCCTCATAAAAGCGTGCAAAAAAAGAAATCACGCAGGGCAGCATAATGCAAATGCACCGATACGCCAATAAAATCCCCGTGCACTAGAACAAGGTTAAATAAATAAAAAATTACGGCCAAAAAACCACAATTTTTACTTCTGTCAGTGCTATAGAGCTCTCAAGTATTAGTGCAGGTTATCCTTGTTTGAGCCGCCCTGACATATGTGTTCCCATTGCACTTATTGCATGCACTGCTGCTGTGCGTTGCCCCCCAATCTCCAGCTTGAATTTTATAAAACAGTGGAGAGATTTTCTTTTGCAAATTCTACAGCCAATATGCCTCCTCAATGGATAAATGTACAAGTATTTTTCTTTTTTTTCCATAATTAAACCTTTTAGTAGATTATAATTTCAAAAAACCTTAAAATTAACCATTAAAAATAAAATATATATTTGTCCCGCGGTGCGCTCGAGCTGTTCAATTCGCACTGGTTTACGATGCTGCCTGTAAATCTACAGGCCAAATTTCAATCGGTGCTAACGGTATCCACACCATTTCTAGGGTGGTACCATGAGGTGCACCGTGTTATTTTATTTTATTTTTAAAAGTGTGGTGTAGTCATTTACTAGGCCGCACTGTTGATAATGTGTTATCGCGACAGCTCGGTGCGTTGACAGAATTATGCACCACAGGGCGCGTAATGTTGTTAGCCCACCACATACCGCAATTCGACATTTTCAATGGTTTGGCTTGGTAAACTGGTGCTAAGGGTATCCGCATCGGTTCTGGGGTGGTACCAAAGGTGCACCGTGTTATTTTAAATTTCTTTAAAAAGAGCGGTGCAATCGGTTACTAGGCCGCACCGTTGACTAGTTGAATAGTGGTGATGTAGTGCAATTACCAAAATAACCACCCTGGGATGACTATTTTTGTCAGCACATGGCTTACCATATTTGGCCTGCGTTAACAGTGCGGCCTTTTAAAATACTGCACTGACGACTATGTACGGTGGCAAGAGAGCGGTGCACTGGCTTAGTTATATGCCCTGGGGCATATAGTGTAGTCAGCCCACCTCCCTCTTGACACCTCACATAGTGAATGGTGTGCTAAAACCATTTTCTGGAGCACCGCCCCCAGTGCGCTGAATATCATTAGTTGCACTATATCTGGCGTGCTCTGTTGAAAGATGCACTGGGACCGGTGCATAACTGTGTTTTTTGTGTGCGGACTTTTGTTTTATTTTTTATTTTTTAAATATTTATATATGTATATTTATAAATAAATGTGTCATTTAACAAAAAAAATTGTGTTTAATATTTCAATCATTCAGAGACGTAAAATGAGAGAAGAGGGGCAACAACAACAACAACAGGTAGAACAGTATAACATGGTTTTCCTGTGGGAGGCAAGGGAGAGGGAGAGAGATATGTATCCTCGCCCTATTACAACAACAACGCAGGGGATCCTAAGGCAGGTAGGCCTCCTCAAGTTCTATGAGAAGGCTACTTCCCTAAAGTCCCATAGTTTTTTTTTTAGACATCTTATCTGAAGGTGGAACGCCCAGTGATAGGCTTTCCGTGTTGGTATCAACTAGTGGTACATGCCCACTAAGGAGGATTTATATTTTATTACAGGGCTATCGAGGAGAGGGGTGGATTTTCCCTCATTCCCCGAGGTTCTAACTGGCTGTGTGGCAGGGAGTCAGTTAGTTTACTCCCAGAGATACATTGGAGCACATGTACTATCTCCTTTAGAGTTTCAAGTACCTGGAGGTAAGTTTCGTATTGGTGCATTTGGTAGACAGGACGTGCAGTGCCTCTCACTTATCATTTTGACCATTTCGCATAACACCAATGACAGGAGACACATGAGTTTATCGTTTTTATATTATTTTAATTCTTTAGTATAGCAACAATGACTTGTCAGGTGGTTTGCCATTTTTTTGTGGCAGTTTTGTATGGCCTTAGATAGATGTTGTGCTCATGCACAAGCAAAGGTCAACTTCCCTTTTTCTTCAGATCTGTTTTGTTTATTTTTTGAGAGGTTTCCAGAGACGAGGCCTATTTTTCTTCAACAGCCTCGTAGGCTGATTACTAAGGACCGTATGCACATGTGGGGGCAGATGATGCCTAAGAGGGAGGAGAATCGTTTTCTAGAGAGGATATCAGATGATGCACTGGAGTTTTTAGCCAGTGTTTATGAGCATCCCTTCATTATGGTCCCTTGTCCTTATGTGGGGTTGGATTGGCGAGGGTGTGCCAACATCCTCTTCACAACTGATGAGCCTCCGGATGATAGAGGTAATCTTACTGTTTTATTTAAATTTATTCTAACATGTTCTTTAACTTGTTTTTATTAAATTTTGTAATGAAACTATCTAATTATTATTCTGTACTTGTATATATTTTGCAGAAATTGGCTTCTCTGATGGTGAGGAGATGCCACCACCAACACCTATTCTAGGTGTGGATACTGATGACAATGAGGGCATGCTAGATGATGAGGATATCCAGGAGGCTGATGCAAATCAGAGACCTACTCCTGCTGGTGCGCCGGTGTGCGATCCACTTAGTGATGCTAGGTACAAGATGGAGTTGGGCGACCAACTCATTGCATTGATTACTGAGGCGAGCATTAGGCCCGCTCATTACAGAGACATAGATGCCGATGATAGACTATTATGGATGTGGAGAGGCATGTCGCGTGACATGTACAGCCTGATGCGGCATGTTGTATGAGTTACGACAACTTTTACATGACTGAAGAGGATTTTTGCATGTTATGATCGAGCTGCAACACATGATGGACAACCTATGAGGCGCAGCTTACCATCATCTCATGATCATTCACCTCACGTCACACTAGATGAGCATGAGCCTCCACTAGCATCTAGTAAGAATCATCATGGAGATGAGGCTAGACCATCGACCACTTATACTAATATTGATGTTGTACTACCACCATCTGATCCATGAAAATTATATTACAGTTGTATATTTTTAACATTATTCAGTTATATATATATATGGTCCATCTATTTTATGTTCATGTTGCGGCTGTACTTAATTTACATGTTGGTGAACATCATGATGTGTATGTTTTTGGGTCATGTTAGATATGTTCATTTAATAGGCAGCTTGCAGATAGACGTGTATGTGATAGCATGAGTTATTTGACATGAGATGTATATTTGATGTTTGTGTTGTGATGATGTTAATATATAACGTTAATTATGTTTTGTTAGATGATCATGATCATGATGATGCAATTAGCGATTTTGAATGTGTTTTTTAGTCAAATATGATGTTTGTACGATGGTTATCAAGAATGTGATGTTTATTAATTAATTTAATACCAAATGATCGTGACATTGTAAAATTTTAATATTTGTAATTCTAATTTTATTTAAAATTCTAAAATTGTAATTGTAATGGTATATATGTAAATTTGTAAATTGTAATTGTAATTGTACGTGAAATTGTAAAATTGTAATTGTAATTGTAATTATAATTATAATTGTAATTGTATGTAAAATATTTGTAAAATTTTAATTTTATTAATGTGAAATGAATTTATTAAAATTTTTAAATTTGTAAATTTGTAGATTTTAAATAATTCTAAAATAATAAATCTAGAATAATATGATTTATTGTAACGTAATAAAGTTTAGAAAATAATGCAATTAAATTCATGTACTTTATAGTTATCATTATTTTATTATGATCTTAGATACCAAAAAAAAAAGAATTAATTTATACAGTACGGCATTGTTTTTGAGATCAACATAATTGCAAATTATCAAGTGAGTTAATGATTTTAATATTAACACAATGCAAATTACCAATTAATTCAAAATACATATTATGTTAATATTTCGAAAAACGCATCTTAAAAAGTATAAATACTGATGAAATAACACATGTACCATACCGCTCTCGGTTCTCATATCACCATTATTATCTTCTAGCTCGCATGGCATGATAACACTATTGTTCCCAAAAATATGTTCTGATTTAGGTTCATGTGTAAATATGGACCACCAATCCCTATCCAACACATCTGGGTAAAAAACACCTCATTGGAGTGTTTAGGGAAAACATAGGGATCCTTAGCTTCATTCCACATCTTTCTAGAGTTGATACACATCAATCTACTATCGTGATTTTCCTTTACATTATTACCATCAAAGGTGTCCCACCACTTGCACCTAAAAATAACACATTGGAAAGAAGAAAAATCCACTTCAATGATCTCTTGTATATTTCTGACGTAACGTAACATCCCTCGTACTAGGTTTTGATCATGATGGCTAGATTGAATAGACAGATCGAACTCGACTTCCGCTCCACAGTCTTCTGTGATGTTTCCAGCATCAACATTTTTTGTGCGAAAATGGTGTCCATACACCCACATAGATGGGAACAAATGCACCTATTATAAAAAAGTTATAAAGAATCATAGCGTCATGTGTCTTATGAATAATATTATCCAATAGTTAAAATCTGAAATTTAGATGTCTTGACATAAGTTTCAAATTTACATATAAATTAAAAATATTATTACTGAGTTGCTACACCCAATCCCTACATTTATCACATCCTCTTCAGCATGCGGGTAATGACCGATAGCACCGTATTTCTCTCTGACTTGGTCAGCAAATCAACTATTGGGGCATATTTTTGGCATATTTTATTTTAAATTATCGGGATAAGGCACACTTCTACCATTCAACTGTCTGAATTATTTCCTATCACTATCCCATTTCATCCTGTTTTGTTTGTACAATGCGACCCATGGTTGTGTCGCTTCAGAATTGTAAGAACGAATTTATTGAATGCTTCAATTTCTACATTCGATGATGAAATAAAACCAACATTATATAGTAGTTAGAGATCAAAATATACATTATATTGAAGTTCAACATGAATATTAATTACTTTTTGTAAATTTGAAAAATTAAAAGTCGCTTACTCTTTATCAAGCGCTTTGTTCCACTCATTTGGAGCAACTCTCCTTCTCTTTTTTATTCATCTATTTCATCATCCCAAATCACTGCACATGGTCTGTTGTCGATCTGCTTGATGTAATCACTGGCATAATAGAAAGACTCATACGACATGTACCCCTCTGCCATAGACCCCTCGGTTTTTGCCCTTTGTGGAACAAAACCTTTAAATTTCTTCATGTACCTCTCTAAGAAGAACATCCAATGACAAGAAAGAACCCTAACTAATTCAACCTCATCTACCAGGTGGATTATAATATGAACCTGTAAGTCCATGAAACTCGTCAGCGGTTCCTTCTCAAACATAAGAACATTCTCAACTATCTCTTGACGCCACTGTGGAATGCTAGCCACATGAATCTCCTTTGACATGATACAACGTAAAAATGCAAATAATTTACATATGGCACATCCTACGTCATGAGGGAATTCATGTTTCACACACCCACAGATGAACAAAGGATAATGACACTGCAAAGTTATAAAAATGTGCAATAATATACAAAATTAGTTATCTTTTATGATCCCCGCATGGGATAAAATTTATTAATATAACAAATAATAAAATTATCATTCTTTTGACATTATACGTACTCTTAGAATATTCAAATGGTCATGCAATTTAAACCCCAAAAAACGGTCATCCACGGTGAAGCAGCACCGTAGTGAAGACCTGTATGAAGTAGGCGCCCTCACATCCATTATAAATTCCTTTTCCAAAGATATATCATACTTTTTTTAAATCCATGGGACATCACCTTCTTTGAAAAACCATGAATTAGAGGGACCAACACCTACCTCTGATCCCATACTTTCTAATCATCTTGGCCAATGTTTCTTTTTAGTTTTTTAAGTAATAATATCTTTCCTAACAACCAATGTGTCACTTTGTTTCGATGATATGTGCCTCCGTAAAGAATATGAAACATTTTTAAATATATGCACGGGATCTAATAAGTGGGAAATATTAAGATGCTCCCAATATGGGAGGTCATAAAAGATAGATTTCCTTTTCATCCTAATGGGAAATTTCTCTACATAGGTGTCGAAGAACTCTGGATCATCGAACATAGGCTCCCCATTTGAATCGAAAATTTCTATGAATTCCTTCTCCTTCTCTCTCTCATATTGTCTAAATCATTTAGTTGTTGTCATTGTTGGAGGCCTTTGGGTTCACTCTTGTTTACCATTGAAAGTGGATGTTGCTCTTGTGTAAGGGTATTCTTCTGGTAGGAGTACCCTGGAACAATCATACACTGGCTTTCATAGGTCCTTGGACCATCTAGCTTTCAGAGAAGGTCCACAACATTTACATCCAAAATACCCTTTTGTTACAAGTGTTAGCCACCTATATTTTTCCATTATATCAGCTGGTGGCTAAATATTCTTTGCAGCCTTCAAGAAAAAAGTTTAGTCCTGAAGTTGTTGGTGCTTGAAGTCTGTTGGTAAAACCATAAACTGCTAATCAGATCTTCATACCTTTCCCTCTCCCAGCCTCTGATATTCCACGAAAATCCAAGTCAAATACTACTGCATCCCTTTTCCTTTCCCTTCCCTTGCTTCCATCTTACCTTAATTTTTCAATTTTATTTTATTCATAAGAACCCCAGAAAACCATATCTTATTCCTTATCCCTTCATTACTCTCATTTCCCAAGGTCAAAAAACCCATTTTTTAACCTTATCGGAATTATATTTCCTTTCGAAATTATTTGGAAAAACCATAGAAAACACATTTTTCTATGCATTAGGCTTAGACCCCTCAGGCTAAGTCCTCTGCCTTTTCTTCCTCCACATGCCCGAGCGCTAGGACCGACCGCTTGAGTCCTAAGGTGCTAAACCAAAAAGTAATCTCCTCTCCGTCATTTTTCCTTTAAAAACATTCGAAAACCCATCTTTTATCAGGTTTTGGCGTGAAATATTAAATCACAAGTTTTATTGCCCCAAGCCCTTCTTAGCCGTTGATCTACTCCCCAGATCTGACAGAGCGGAGCAAGCCCCACCTGGTGGACCCCTCTCCCCCGTGCCCTTTTCCATGAAACCATGGTTTTCATCCCGCACCACTTTTCGTCGGGTGGCGGTTTTATCCCGTCGGCCAGCGATTCCATATGCCGACCGACACGTGTCCTCCGCCCTATTCCAAAACTGTCGTGCTATCACATCGCCCGTGCATTATCCTTCGAACCATAGCCCCGCAGTGGGACCCACCTCCACTGTCGGTTTTGGGCCCTCCCATCTGACGGTTGCCAATTGCCTCATCTGCTCGACCTTTAACAAACTTGCCCACCCGTTAACTTCCCCCGGCGCGTTCGAAAACCGATCTTCGCCGTCGGTCTCTGCAGATCGACAGTTCTTATACGAAATCCCAATTCCATCGTACAGTCCCCCTTTTTTTTCTCCGCTGAATTTTCAGAATGCTCCCGACCGTTGATTGCAATACGATCAACGGCTCCGATTGCTCTGTTTTCCTACACGCCCTCCAATGCAGATTTGTCCATATAACGCAGGATTTTCTCATTTTGTTTGTATTTTGCAGGTTTAAAGTTCTTTCGTCATGTTTTAGGAAAATATGAAAGACGAGGGTGATGACTCCCGTTCTTTCAATTTATCCAGAGGATCGACCGCAGGGTGAAGAACAATGTTATCAACAAGGTTTCATGAGCCTTGATTGCTGCGAATCCCTGTAAAGATTGAAGAATACCGTCAAAATCAACGCAGAGAAAGAGTATCAGATATTGAACACAAAAATGAACCAGAGCAGTAGATTATCAGACAGATTGGCGGGGATTACGGCTAAGACGGTTATCAAAAGCCTAATCCCCGACTCAGAAAACAGACTAAAGGAAAACCTAAAAGTGTTCATCAGACATACTGCCTCCACCGCCATACTTTGAGGAAAATTGATTCCTCAACCACCGCAGTGCCACCTATTGCCTCAAAATGCTCAATCAGAGGCTGAATTTATTGAACAAATCATATATCTTGCCTCGAAGCAGCCAAAGAAGTTATTTCTACCCCAAATTTAATGACAGAACGTTTGCAGAGTAACCCTAATAGTATGCAGAGCCTCAAATGTCAAAAAAATCTCCCTCCGAGCTTATTTCATAAGTGTAAACACATTAATGCAGTGGAACACCTGTATGATTTCTTCATCGAGCCTCCAAGGGCCAGGAAGACATTAATTCTGCATTAATTGTATTTAAGATCTTTTTATCAGATCTCACCTCCTCATCCTTCTATAAATACTTCAATAGAAGATGAGTGAGGTGTTGGATTAGTTGGTTGTCAATGTAATTGTTGAAGCATTCTATGTAACTGAGCTGAAAACTCTTGACTATAAATAGTGGTTTCATCGGCTCTTGGAGCTCTGCTTGTAGCAGATAGGTTAGGTTGTGAAGAGAGATGGATTAAAACATTGGATCTGAAGATTGTAACCGGTTTGAAGCATCAATGCAAGATGATTTATGGGATCCTGGTCTATGTTGATGGTGATGTTATTCTCACTGTAACTTGTATTTTGTTTCTGTTTTCAATTTGTTTCATTTTCCACTGTAAAGAACAGTTTAAACAGGGTTAGGACCTACTGTATATCAGTAACCTTCTCTGGCTGAGAAATATTTATCTAAATGTTTTCTTTCAACTGTGTTATTTGAAAATGATTTAATTCAGTCTAAGTACACGGATGCTGGAATTCCCTCATCCTTTTGTCACTGCTGAATGTTATTTTTAAATGTTACTTTCAATATATGTTGTGTGAGGATGAATTGAGGAAATCAAGGTTAGCCCTGAGTCCCTTTCCTGTTTGCTTAATTATTTGATTGTTTCCCTTAGGATGTGTTAAAAGCTGACTAGTTTCGAAGTACTTATCATATCTTAGGCCATTCTGTGTTATCTCTGTGTTCGTCTTGGAAGTAACTAAGTAAAGAAGAGCTAGGAGAGGATTATGGTGAGCCCAACCCGCTAGTTTCTACTCCAAAAGTTTCCTTCAAGTTTCCCTTTGTTTTTATATGTATTCTATTGGAAGTGTATCAAAGGCTAGATAGTTTCAAAGTACTTACTAGATCCTAGTTTGCTTCTATGTTTCTCTTAAGTGCTTGGTCAAAGGCTAGCTAGTTTGAAAGTACTTACCAGATCCTGGGCTGCTCTTTGTTCTGCATCTGTCATTTCCCTTTCTTATTGTATCATTCCATTCCATAAATAAAACTTTAAAGAGATCCTTAGGCATAGATGACTTGCCCCATAGATCACTCTTGAACCTGAATGTTTCAATTAAATCCTCTTATGACTCCATAGCCCAATGGATCGAAAACTTGCCATCATCTTTCTTCTTGATCGAAGCTTACTCTTTTGCTTGCAACTTCTCACCTTTGAACCTATTTGCATATAGATCTTTCTGCCTCAGACAGAAATTATGTTCAATCATCCGAAAAGACCAAACAAAACCCTTGGACCTCATAACTAGCCTAATATCATTACCCTAAGCTTTCAAAGACAATATCCATCTTTGTACATATTGGAGAGATCCCTCTCCGGATTCAGGAGGGATAGATCCTAGAATCCCAAAGTTGGTTGAAATGATGTTAACTCTGTGATCGGACTTTGCCAATCTTGCTTATTACAGAGACCTAACATTTCTGGCGACTCCGCTGGGGAAGGAACCCCGAATTGCCTTATTAACCAGCTAGAGCCACCAAAACCTAACATTTCTGGCGACTCCACTGGGGATGAGTGTTTTAATACCTCAGAAAACCCTTTATTCAAGAACACTTTGAGAGTAAAAAGCAGCCTTTTCAAGCACTGCCTAAGATAGGTAATTATGATGAAACTTGTTTGAATCAGTGACAAACTAGGTAAACCCTAGGTTTCTCTTAAGACTTCGTCTAACCTTGAAAAATCAGCTGGCTTAGCCATAATAGTAGACTGCCCTTGTCTCGCAACCTTAGCTAAGTTTTGAAACAAAGTTAGGATATTCTTAACAACCACAAAACTGAAAAATGACTTAGAAAAACCTAAAAATATTTCAGATTGGAATTAAATAAACATGGTGGTGGACCATAAGACCTTTTACCTCTGAAAGGAGCTAAAATTTTCCACTTGGCGACTCCACAATCCTTAAACAGACCTTAAGACTCCACTGGGAAGAACCCTTATCATTATAGTATCATTCAAATTCAGTTAGAGGACTGTAGGATTAAAATTGTGAAAACAGATTAGTTAACCTCTCCAAGATTGTCATATCTAGTTGAAATTTTCTTGTTTATTTGGATCTAAACAGCATAGCATAGTGGCTTATAAAAATATTCACACTAGAGCCCATCTAGACCCTAACCCACCTGAGATAGTTGATAATCCAGAAAGTATCCTTTGGAAGTCTCCTAAGGTTAAATTATTAACTGTTTTCAGATCACCCTTGAGAGCTAATTCAGTCCCTGAAAATCTTTCAGCTCTGCAACAATCAGAAGCTGACTTAGTGAATCCATTTAGGACTACGTCATTTGATGATATAATCCAGTTAGACTCTGAGTCTTCACTTTCATCTCCTGAAACAAGTGAACATCCTGGTGGCAGAGAAACAACACCTCCTCATTTACATTTCCTTCACAATTTAGGTGCCTCTCATCCAAGATCAGCTCAGAAATCTACTGTTGTTCCATCCACTTCTGTTCACCCGACATCCACTGTTCAAACCACTCCACTTCAACCCACACCTCCTCTTGTAAATCCACCACGTATCATGGCAGCATGGTATGCTCCCTTAGTCCTTCCTGTACCATTAGTCAATCTTCCACAGGACTATCAGTCCAAAATTCCTTTATATGATGCTAGCAATACTATAACAGCATCTCAACATTTGGACAAGATGAATGACTACTTTGACAGAAATGAAATTGATGATGATTCTGTCAAACTTAGACTATTTTCTCAAAGTTTGGGGGGAGAAGCAAGAAAATGGTTCAAAGGTTTAGCACCCCACAGTATTAATGATCTCCAAGGCTTCCATCAAACATTCTTAAACAAATGGGAAGTAAGGAAGAATCCTCTCCAAGTCCTTGCTGACTATAACAATCTCCATAGGAACCCTGGGGAAAGTGTACAAGCTTATTGTACCAGATTTAACAGCATGTATAATGCACTTTCCCCTAAACTAAAACCTCATCAGGGCTCAGCTTTAAACAAATTTCCTGAAGGGTTTGATCCTGACATGACATATTCACTCAGAGAAAGAGTTTTTGCAACCCTTGAAGACATGCAAAGAGGTGCTCTTTCTGTGAAAGTTAACCTTATGGAGAAGAGAGCAAGAATGAAAGCTGAAAAGAGAGTATCTTTTAGAGAGGAGTCCACCGCCTCCACTTCAAACTCAAATATGGAAAGAATGATGGAAGAAATGATAAAAAAAATGAGCATTCTAGAGAGAGCACAAGCAAGTCTAAATCAAAACACTCCTCAAAATAGAACCCAAAACCAGAATCAGAATATGAGGAGAAATCAGCCTCCAAACAGGCCTAAGGAAGATGATCAACAGATCACTCCTCCCTTCCATCAAAAAATTTTAAGTGAGGTTGACCAAACAGATCTAATAACAGAGGACAATGATATAAACTTATTCGGGGTTGATGATGATCAATTCGAGGTTCATTATGATAAAAAACAAGGACTTTATACACCTTACGATGACAAAAGAGATGATAATGAAAATTATTATCAGAAAATGGAAAACGATGTCATAGAACCTTCAAAGGAATATGAATTCAGAAGCAAATCTAATCAACGAACCTCCAACAATAAAACCTCTGACAAGCCTTCTCAAAACAACACTGCAACCAACTCTAAAACAATCAACCAAAAAAACAAAACAGTGGTAGTTAATTCTGGTAGTGGTAAAGAGAAAGACACTCAAAATATTGAAAAACAGAGTGCAAACATTAGCAGTACTAACACCCCGGTTAGTGCTCCTGGTCAAACAATTGTTTCAACTGTAGATAAACCAAATCAGCAAGATGTTATTGCTGATAAAGTAGCAGTAAACAAAGCTGAAATCAATGCTTTAAAGAGTCAAAACCTTTTCAGCCTGGAACAGGAAATTTCAAAGATCAAAATTTATGTTCCTTTGACTGAGTTAGCTGCCCAACATGTATATAGGTCCAAAATTTTGAAAGCTTTGAACTTAGAAGATAATGAAGATACACTCAATCTTAATGATGACCAACCAGAGCTTATTTTTGGTCCAAATATTGAAGGAAAGTTTCAAGAGGGTCCTGTCCCTCCCTTTTACGTAAGCTTAAAAATTCATGATAAAATTCTGCATAATTCTATGCATGACTCAGGCGCTTCCCATAATTTAATGCCAAAATCTGTAATGGAAAGCCTGGGTCTTGAAATTACCAGACCTTACAAAGACTTGTACTCCTTTGACTCAAGCAAAGTTAAATGTCTAGGATTGATAAAAGATCTCTGTGTTAACTTAGCCCAGATTCCAGCCAAATGTTTGGTCATGGATGTTGTCGTGGCTGATGTACCCCCAAAGTATGGAATTCTTTTATCAAGATCTGAGGGGGCTAAGTTACAAGGAACTATGCAAATGGACATGACCTATGCGACTATCCCTGTTTTTAATCAGACTAGAAGACTTTACAGGGAAACCCACATGCAGTACACAGTGACAAGTCAAGACCAACCTCAAAACTCTCCTTTGTACATTGTAAGCACGAGCCTTGATTCTTTTATCATGTTTAATGATGAAACACTTACAGAACAAATCATTTCAACAGAATCAATGGCCGAAACGGAGGAAGAGGAACACAACGCTGAACTGCCGAAACAGTCTATTGTGTCTAAAAATCCTAGCAAACTAAACACAGGTCTTGAACTGCAAGTCATCAATCCATTAAACTTAAAACTTGACAGTCAAGAAGACGATCCTCAACCCGATGAAAAACTTGAGGAATCAAATTATATAAAGGAGATACACCAAAATAATAAAATTGAAAATGTTCCTCTCTGGACTATGTATTTTGATGGGTCATGCACCAGAACGAATGCTGGTGCAGGTGTCTGGATCACTAACACTGAAAACAATCATACAGAATTTATTTCATGTAAATTAAACTTTCAGTGTTCCAACAACATAGCGGAGTACGAATCCCTGCTCTTAGGCTTACATTTACTGAAAAAGTTAGGTGCCAAGAGAATCAATGTATATGGCGATTCCGAATTAATCATTAGGCAAGTTAATGGGGAGTATAATGCAAATCACCCCAGACTTAGGGCCTACCGAAATGATGTCATGGATCTTTTGAAAACATTTGAGGAGTCGAGCCTGACTTTTGTCCCGAGGAAAAGAAATATTGCAGCCCACAATTTAGCCTTTACTGCTAGAACCTGCCCAATACTATATGATGACACGTCTCAGATAAAATTCAGACCAGCTGTCCCGGATAATAAGAAATATTGGCAAGTGTTTGACGGAGATAAAAAAATAGAAGACTTCATGCAATTCAGAAATGAATTTGAACTCCATAGTTCAGATTCAGATTATGATACAGATTGCAGTGAAGAAAATTTTCTTGGTGAAGAAGAAACGTCTCCTGAGCTTATAGACATTAACCTTCAAACTAGAAAACTTACAAACCAAACAGAATGGAGTGCAAAATCTGAAACAAAGGAATTGGAAACTCTGCATTCTAAGGATGATAGTTTTCCCAAGGGTTTGGCCCCTCTAGAAGAATTGTTTGATTTTAACGATGTGGCCAATAAACCAAAACTGGAACCTATAGAGACTGAAGTAGAGGAGTGCAATATAGGCAGTGAGGAAAAACCGAAAATGATCAAACTGTCCAAAACTTTGCCAGCTCACATTAAACTCAAATACATAGAGCTATTCAAAGAGTTTTCTGATGTTTTTGCGTGGAGTTATGAAGATCTTAAATCCTATGACACTGAAATAATACAACACAAAATTCCTCTTAAAGAGAACCAAAAACCATTCAAACAGAAACTGCGCAGAATAAACCCTGTCCAATTCCCATTGGTTAAGAAGGAAATCATGAAGATGCACGATGCTGGTATTATTGTCCCTATTAGATATTCTGAGTGGGTATCTAATCTGGTGTCAGTTAGGAAGAAGACTGGAGAAATCAGGCTTTGTATAGACTTCATAAATTTAAACAAAGCTTCATTGAAAGACAACTACCCTTTACCCAAGATGGATCATATTTTGCAAAGGGTGGTGGGGTCTAAAAGAATTTCTTTGCTAGATGGCTATTCAGGGTATAACCAAGTCTTAGTCCACCCTGATGATCAATTAAAGACAACATTTACTACACCATGGGGCACTTTCATGTATGTGAAAATGCCTTTTGGTCTAATGAATGCTGGAGCAACCTTTCAGAGAGCCATGGACATAGAATTCTCGGAAGAATTGGGCTTCTTCATCATTATATATCTTGATGATGTAACTGTGTTTTCAAAAACAGATGAAGAAAACTTAGAACATTTGAGAAAAGTTTTCGAGAAGTGAAGAAAGTTTGGGATATCTTTAAACCCTAAGAAGACACTATTTGGTCTCCAAGAAGGTAAGCTTCTTGGACACATTATTTCAGAGGAGGGTATAAAGATAGATCCAAAGAGGATTGAGGCTATATTACAAATCTCTCATCCTCGAAATATCAAGGAGTTGCAGTCTTTCATTGGAAAGATTAACTTTTTGAGAAGGTTCATCCCTAACTTGGCAGAGCTCCTTAGAAATATCACAAACATGTTGAAGAAGGAGAAAGGGATAAAATGGACCTTGGAAGCAAAGACATCCTTTGAGCTGGTGAAACAAGCGTTAACCAAAACACCGATTCTCATAAGTCCTAATTTTTCAAAAGATTTTTATATCTTCTCATTTGCATCAGAACATACCATAGCTGCTGTCCTTTTACAGAAAAATCCACAAGGACAAGAACAACCCATTGCATTATTTAGCAAGGCATTAAGGGATGCCCCTTTGAAGTATAACATCGTGGAAAAGCAAGCTTTTGCTTTAGTTAAGGCTTTAAAGGACTTCAGAGTATACATCCTCCACTCACACATCATTGCCTTTGTCCCAAATTCAGTTGTTAAGGACATTCTAACACAGGACCCAGATGGTAAAAGAGGTAAGTGGATTGTTGTTATTCTTGAATATGATTTAGAGATTAAACCCACTAAGCTCATCAAAGGCCAAGGTCTAGCAAAGTTAATGGCAGAATCAAATTGTGATCTTCTTGATATTAATATGATCGATGATTTGGATAACCAAGAAGAACTCTCAACTCCCGTTGTTGAAGATCATTTTGTGAATTCTCCTTGGTATATTGATATTGTTTATGTTTTGCTTAATCTAAATACACCTCCTGGTTTATCCAAAACAAAGGCAAGATTCCTAAAGTTAAAAGCTGTAAACTATTGTATTATTGATAAATGTCTTTATTGGAAAAATGCGAGTGGTATATTGCTTAAATGTTTGCCTGAGTTTGATGCAGAAAAAATTAAGCATGAATTCCATGAAGGAGAGTGTGGAGGCCATTTGTATTGGAAGTCAACAGCCAACAAAATTTTGAGGGCTGGTTTCTATTGGCCCACTCTTTTTCCTGATGTTCACAAGATGACCACTACTTGCCATAAATGCCAATTGTTTGAGGGCAAGAGAAAATTATTACCCCTTCCTCTGCATCCAATTACTGTTGAAGCTCCTTTTCAACAATGGGGACTTGACTTCATAGGAGAAATCCATCCACCTTCCTCTGCCTAGCACAGGTGGATTCTTACCGCCACAGACTATTTCACTAAGTGGATAGAAGCCGTTCCTAGTAGGCAGACCAATGATTCGGTTATCATAAAATTCATAGAAATCAATATTCTTTCCAGATTTGGCTGTCCTACTAAGATCATCACAGATAATGCAGCAGTATTTGGATCAAAGAAAATGGTGGAATTATGTCACAAGTACCAGATAACATTGGGACACTCCACAGCCTATTACCCTCAAGGTAATGGACTTGCAGAATATTCCAACAAAAGCTTAGTGAATATAATAAAGAAACTGTTAGAGGACAACAGGAAGTCTTGGCACACAAAGCTCATCCATGCACTTTGGGCTGACAGATTAACATTGAAGAAATCCATTGGTATGTCACCCTTCCAGCTTGTGTATGGTACATATGCAATTTTTCCTAACAGCCTCGGTGTACCAGTTATGAAGTTAATTCAAGAGTTGCAGACTGAAGAAAATGACATAATCAGAAGGATAAATCAGATCATTCATCTTCAGCAAACCAGAGAGGAAGTGTATAATAGAGCATTGCAGAAACAAGACAATATTAAGAAGATATTTGATAGAAGAACAAAGGCCAGCAGTTTCAAGGTTGGAGACAAAGTTTTAAAGTGGGACTCAAAGAGGGAAGACAAGGGAAAGCATGGTAAATTTGACAATCTATGGATTGGCCCTTACTCTATTCATTCAGTTGTTGGAAACAATGCATTCTTCTTACAAGAGCTAAATGGAACAGATTTGTTTGGGGGTCCTGTCAATGGTAGGATGCTTAAGCATTACCTTTCTTAAAACCATTTTGTGTTCTGCAGCCTTTTTATTTTTCTTTTTCCATTGTGAATATTTCATCCACCATTGCATTCAAAGTTGTGAAAAATCAAAAAATACAAAAACAGAGAAAAAATGAAAAGAGGGGAGAAATGAAAACAAGAAAGGCACAACCCCATGCCAAAAAGAGAAATAAATCTGAAAGTGTGCAAGCTCAAATGCCACTCCTCAAAACACACTTCTAATTTGTCAAACTGTTTAATCTTGACTAATTAGCTTTCAATTTTCTGCTGATAGGGTAGCGAATTTGATTTGCCAAACTGTTTAATCCTGGCTCATCAGTAGATAGATTAGGATAGAAATTAAGGTTCAAACAAACTTAAAATCTTAACCAAAGTTTCCAAAGAGAGATGACTCAAAACTGTTTTATTTTCTAAGTCATAAAAGAGAAAAACTGGTTCTAAATTTCCCAAAATATGAATCAGATATCAAGGAAGAGATAGCTCACAGAAAAAAGAAAAATCAGAGCTATGAAAAGAAGAGAGAAGGCCATAATAAGAAGCTTTCATATCTTAAGCCTTCAATTTTTGATGTTAAATTTCTGCAAATAATAATCTATGTGCAACTTGTTTTTATGCCATAGATCACAGCAAGTCAAACAACTTAATCTTGACTTAACTGTTTTTAAATTTTTGTTGTGGAATTTAGAGAATGAAAGTCTGTTGGACAGTTTAATCCCAACAGACAGTATATTAGGAAGAGAAATATCTGAGCTCAACTATTTAATCTGAGTTCAGGGAGAAATAAGGAGTAGAAATAGATTAGGTTTCCTTCTTTCAAATGAATAAAATGTTGTGAATAGAGTTTGCCAGTCCAAGTGCACTCTGATGAAGAAAAAATGTTAGATCAGTAGGATTGGGTAGGTAGAAGTAGTATTGATGAAATTCATTTTTCTTTCATGACTGATATTATTTGTCAAAGAAAAACAAGAGCAAGCAATGGGTCAGGCACAAGTCAGCGTCCCAGAGAAATCAAGTCTGAATTCTTGATGCCTTCAAGAAGGCACCATCCCGAAGTGGAGCCACTGTTAGCCACCTATATTTTTCCATTATATCAGCTGGTGGCTAAATATTCTTTGCAGCCTTCAAGAAACAAGTTCAGTCCTGAAGTTGTTGGTGCTTGAAGTCTATTGGTAAAACCATAAACTGCTGATCAGATCTTCATACCTTTCCCTCTCCCAGCCTCTGATATTCCACGAAAATCCAAGTCAAATACTGATGCATCCCTTTTCCTTTCCCTTCCCTTTCTTCCATCTTACCTTCATTTTTCAATTTTATTTTATTCATAAGAACCCCACAAAACCATATGTTATTCCTTATCCCTTCAATACTCTCATTTCCCAAGGTTAAAAAAGCCATTTTTTAACCTTATCGGAATTATATTTCCTTTCGAAATTCTTTGGAAAAACCATAGAAAACACATTTTTCTATGCGTTAGGCTTAGACCCCTCAGGCTAAGTCCTCTGCCTTTTCTTCCTCCACATGCCCGAGCGCTAGGACCGACCGCTCGAGTCCTGAGGCGCTAAACCAAAATGCAATCTCCTCTCCGTCCTTTTTCCTTTAAAAACATTCGAAAACCCATCTTTTATAAGGTTTTGGTGTGAAATATTAAATCACATGTTTTATTGCCCCAAGCCCTTCTTAGCCGTCGATCTGCTCCCTAGATCCGACAGACCGGAGCAAGCCCCACCTGGTGGACCCCTCTCCCCCGTGCCCTTTTCCATGAAACCATGGTTTTCATCCCGCACCACTTTTCGTCGGGTGGCGGTTTTATCCCGTCGGCCAGCGATTCCATACGTCGGCCGACACGTGTCCTCCGCCCTATTCCAAAACTACCGCGCTATCACATCGCCCGCGCATTATCCTTCGAACCATAGCCCCGCAGCGGGATCCACCTCCACCGTCGATTTTGGGCCCTCCCATCTGACGGTTGCCAATCGCCTCATCTGCTCGACCTTTAACGAACTTGCCCACTCGTTAACTTCCCCCGGCGCGTTCGAAAACCGATCTTCACCGTCGGTCTCTGCAGATCGACGGTTCTTATACAAAATCCCAATTCCATCGTACAGTCCCCCTTTTTTTTCTCCACTGAATTTTCAGAACACTCCCGACCATTGATTGCAATACGATCAACAACTCCGATTGCTCCGTTTTCCCGCACGCCCTCCAATGTAGATTTGTCCATATAATGCAGGATTTTCTCATTTTTTTTGTATTTTGCAGGTTTAAGGTTCATTCGTCGTGTTTTAGGAAAATCTGAAAGACGAGGGTGATGACTCTTGTTCTTTCGATTTATCCAGAGGATCGACCGCAGGGTGAAGAACAATGTTATCAACAAGGTTTCATGAGCCTTGATTGCCGCACATCCCTGTAAAGCTTGAAGAATACCGTCGAAATCAACGCAGAGAAAGAGTATCAGATATTGAAGACAAAAATGAACCAGAGCAGCAGATTATCGGACAGATTGGCGGGGATTACGGCTAAGACAGTTATCAAAAGCCTAATCCCCGACTTAGAACACAGATTAAAGGAAAACCTAAAAGTGTTCATCAGACATACTGCCTCCACCGCCATACTTTGAGGCAAATTGATTCCTCAACCACCGCAGTGCCACCTATTGCCTCAAAATGCTCAATCAGAGGTCGAATTTATTGAAAAAATCAGATATATTGCCTCGAAGCAGCCAAAGAAGTTATTTCTGCCCCAGATTTAATGACAGAATGTTTGCAGAGTAACCCTAATAGTACGCAAAGCCTCAAATTTCAAACAAAGCTCCCTCCGAGCTTATTTCATAAGTGTAAACACATTAATGCAGTGGAACACCTGTATTATTTCTTCATCGAGCCTCCAAGGTCCAAGAAGACATTAATTCCGCATTAATTGTATTTAAGATCTTTTTATCAGATCTCACCTCCTCATCCTTCTATAAATACTTCAATAGAAGATGAGTGAGGTGTTGGATTAGTTGGTTGTCAATGTAATTGCTGAAGCATTCTAAGTAACTGAGCTCAAAACTCTTGACTATAAATAGTGGTGTCATCGACTCTTGGAGCTCTGCTTGTAGCAGATAGGTTAGGTTGTGAAGAGAGATGAATTAAAACATTGGATTTGAAGATTGTAACCGGTTTGAAGCATCAATACAAGGTGATTTATGGGATCCTGGTCTATGCTGATGGTGATGTTATTCTCACTGTAACTTGTATTTTGTTTCTGTTTTCAATTTGTTTCATTTTCCACTGTAAAGAACAATTTAAACAGGGTTAGGACCTACTGTATATCAGTAACCTTCTCTGGCTGAGAAATCTTTATCTAAATGTTTTCTTTCAACTGTGTTATTTGAAAATGATTTAATTTAGTCTAAGTACACGGATGTTGGCGTTCCCTCATCCTTTTTTCACTGCTGAATGTTATTTTTAAATGTTACTTTCAATATATGTTGTGTGAGGATGAATTGAGGAAATCAAGGTTAGCCCTGAGTCGCTTTCCTGTTTGCTCAACTATTTGATTGTTTCCCTTAGGATGTGTTAAAAGCTGACTAGTTTCGAAGTACTTATCAGATCTTAGGCCATTCTGTGTTATCTCTATGATCTTCTTGGAAGTAGCTAAGTAAAGAAGAGCTAGGAGAGGATTATGGTGAGTCCAGCCCGCTAGTTTCTACTCCAAAAGTTGCCTTCAAGTTTCCCTTTTTTTTATATGTATTCTATTGGAAGTGTATCAAAGGCTGGATAGTTTCAAAGTACTTACCAGATCCTAGTTTTCTTCTATGTTTCTCTTAAGTTCTTGGTCAAAGGCTAGCTAGTTTGAAAGTACTTACCAGATCTTGGGATGCTCTTTGTTATGCATCTGTCATTTCCCTTTCTTATTGTATCATTCCATTCCATAAATCAAACTTTAAAGAGATCCTTAGGCATAGATGACTTGCCCCATAGATCACTCTTGAACCTGAATGTTTCAGTTAAATCCTCTTATGACTCCATAGCCCAATGGATTGAAAACTTGCCATCATCTTTCTTCTTGATCGAAGCTTACTCTTTTGCTTGCAACTTCTCACCTTTGAACCTATTTGCATATAGATCTTTCTGCCTCAGACAACAATTATGTTCAATCATCCGAAAAGACCAAACACAACCCTTGGACCTCATAAGTAGCCTAATATCATTACCATAATCTTTCAAAGACAATATCCATATTTGTACATATTGGAGAGATCCCTCTCCGGATTCAGGAGGGCTAGATCCTAGAATCCCAAAGTTGATTGAAATGATGTTAACTCTATGATCGGACTTTGCCAATCTTGCTTATTACAGAGACCTAACAACAAGACCTGCGAGATTATATTTGTATACATTAATTAATATACATGGCACGTTAAAGAATATCACGAAGATCAAAACAAGTATTAAATAACTAATATGTGAAAGAATATTGTTACATATATAAAAAAAATCAATAAATTAAACATGTAATCTACCAGAGCAAACTCCTAAGCCTAGATAATCATGTTTCATGTAAGCACATATGCCATACAACATAAAACTCCTCCCTGCTGCGATGGGTATTGACACATCGTATACATTTATCCCATCCCATAATTCCTTCAATTCATCTACTAGTGGTTGTAGGTAGAAATCCATATTCTTCACTTATCTTCTATCACGGACTATGAGAGCCAACATAAGATGTTCATTCTTCACGGACAACCATGGGGGGATATTATTATTGATCACTGCTATAGGCCAAATGGAATATTTGGTGTTCTGGAGGGAATATGGGTTGATGCCATCCATGGCTATGCTGAGTTGTAGAATTCGTACTTCATCCTTGAAATTTTTCAGGCCATGTATCCTCTATATGATTCATGGCTATTGAATCAGTTGGGATTCACATAACTCCCTACTCACTTCTGTGTGAGGCATGCCATCCTTGCAACATAGCTAATTCTTTGCAACGAAACATCCTTTGAATCCTTGGGATTATACGCATGTGCCTCAATATCTTAAAAGGAGGACTAGTACATGATTTACCCTTATTTTTTTATTTATCATACCTATCATGCCCAAATTTTAGAAAAATATCTTTGTTTACATATTCTCCTCTATATATAATACAATCATTTTGACATGCATGATATGATATGTACTCAACACTCAACATTTTCAACAATTTCTTTCCCTCTTCGCAGCTACCTTGCAAGACATTATCACTCAGAAGAACCTTATCTTCGAATAATATATAGTTGGTGATCATAGAAAAATATATTAATAAATGTATATTAATTCCGATATAATTATTAATGTTCATAAAATTTACCATTTGTAATGTTCATTGCTGTGTACTAATTATATTTCAAATTTATATAATGGGATTATTTTATGGTAACTTACCTCAAAAGTTTCGAGAAACATGAATTCGACAAGCCAAAATTTTCTTTCAATTTTTACAGTAACATCATTCTCCCCAACTGGGTACACTTTGACTGACCGCCAGGTCCAAAGAGAGGGGTGGTGGAAGAAAATTTAAGGCTTTCGAAAAAGGTGTCAGTAATATGAGCATCATCCCCTAGATGATCATCATTTTGGAATGCATATAACAACATTATCTCCATGGTAGTTGTATCCCTTAATTATCATCCATACCAACCTCTATTTCATTGCCTCCATTGCTAGCTTGTGAAGAACTACTATTGCTGTAGTCATTCCTAATTGGTGAATATGGAAGTAGTGGGAATTGAATCGGCGGCTGATTCAACTATGGCGGTTGATTCAACTATTTTTGGTATCGTTCCTCTCTGATTTTTTCACTTAGTTCAGTCTCCTATAGATTTGAAATTTTTGTGGGGTGCAATGGAAGATGGTAGGTAGGTAGTTCATCATCACTAGAATCCTAATTAAAAAAAAAAAAAAAAAATTTTGAACATGATTAGTACAAATTATATGATATCAATTAGTAACCATGTTGACAATATTGCATGATTATAAATTTGTTTGATGTTGAAATAATTACATATTAATCATTATATATACCAAACAATTATAATTATAATTACCATCATTGTCCCAGGATTGTGCCTAGAAGATGCAATATTGTTAAAATTGGCAGGGTGAAGCGGTTATCCATTTTCATCTACCAAATGCGCCTTACGGTATGTAGCTCTTGATAAGAACTTCTGATGTTTTGGAGCAATTTTAATATTTTCTGCATTTGAACTCGATGCTGAATCTGCATGAACCTGCAAATTTTTATACATTATAATTTTAATTAAGTTGTGCATGATTGACTGCATCGTTAAAAAAACATAAATTCAATTAGATAGTGAAAATATAAAACAAATCCGAAGTAAATATTACTTCTCAAGATGGATAGCAAGAACTCTGAGATGGAATTTGAGAAATGTTATGGAACAAGATGGATTATGAAGAATTTTCCATTCCATAGAATATATGATATTTTCTCCCTACATTTGACAAAAACAACAATAAATTTTGGTGCACAAACCTAAATGTAATTTCGGTGCGTAATGTACAGATAACGACACCAGTACATTTTTGTTATTGCACACTAGTGCCGTTTTGTAACCCAACGCATTGGTGTAGTTCGATTAAGGGACGCACCAGTAAATGGATAACTGCAAATAAAAAAAATGCAACCCTATTTTATTTAAGTGAAAAAAAAACGGTAAATTGAAAAAGGGGTGGCAAAATATTTTCAAAAATATTATTTCATAAAAAAATTATTTAAATACTAAACACTTTTCATTATTTCACTATTTTTGCAAAAAAATTCAGCGAGATATTTGCATGATACATACCTAGAGAAATCAGAGCACGAGAGCATTATGGATCAGGGAAATACGTTCGAACAGAAGTATTCAGACAATCAAAATTCCAAACCTCTGGTGATTCAAAGCTTGTACCATAGAATTTCAAATGATGCAAGTAAATTTTATTGTTTTTTTTTACTTTTTTTCTGCAATTTTTTTAATGTAGTAAAAGAAAAAATCAAAATCTATTGTTTTTTTTTATTTTTTCTGTAGTTTTTTTATGAAGTAAAATAACAAAATCAAAGTTTACTATTTTTTTTTACTTTTTCTGCAGTTTTTTTTTACCTTTTCTTCATTTTTCAGAAAAAAAAATAATTAAACAAAAATTAAAAAATTAAAAGAAAAATAAAATAAATAAAAAATAAAAAATCCATTTGTAGAAAAAAAACCCCATATTATTTTTCTTTCTGCCCTTTCTTCTCCCTCTTTCTGTAATTTCAGAATTAGGGCTTTTCAATTTAGATTTATAGGGTTTGTATATTCATAAGATATCCAACCCACGAGATGACTTGCATAGTCGGATCCCATTCCAGTTTTACCCTTGCGTCAATCTAAAAAAGGCATATTTTTTTTCTTCGATGCTCCCTGTGTAACATAGCGCATCGATGCGCTCTGTTATGCCAGCGCACTGCAAAAGTACATTGATAAAAAATAAAAATATAAAATATGTTTTTACCAGTGCGTCATATGTAACATATGGAACTGATGCACTATTTCACTATGGTGCACCGCAGACGTGTTGTTTTACAAAAAAAACCATTTTAGAAACAAACCCTACATTCTTTTTGTTTCTGCCCTTTCTTCTCCCTCTTTTTGTGATTTCAGAATTAGGGCTTTTCAATTTAGATTTATACGGTTTTGTATAGTCATAAGACATCCAATCCACAGGATGACTTGCATAGTCAGATCCCAATCCATGTCAGCCCTTACGTCAATATAAAAAAAAAAAAACATATTTTTTTCATCGGTGTGCCTTACATAACATAGCGCACTGGTGTCCTCTATTATGCCAGCACACCGTGAAAGTACAGTGATAAAAAACAAAAATAAAAAATACGTTTTTGGTCAGTGTTCCATATGTAACATATGGCACTAGTGCACTATTTCATTATGGTGCACTACGAATGTGTTGTTTCGCAAAAAAAACCATTTTAGAAACAAACCCTACTTTATTTTTGTTTTTGCCCTTTCTTCTCCCTCTTTCTGTGATTTCAGAATTAGGGCTTCTTAATTTATATTTATAGGATTTGTATTACTATATATAAGCCTAATAAATCCAACTCACAGGATGACCTGGATAGTCAGGTCCCAATCCATGTTGGCCCTTGCGTAATTTTTTTTTTTTTTTCGGTGCACCTGGTGTACCTGAGGGCTCCAGTGTGCTCTATTATCCTAGCACACCGTGAAAGTATTGTGATAAAAAAATTAAAAAAACAAAATATTTTTTCTCAGTACGCCATTTGTAAAATATGCAGCCGGTGCGCTATTTCATTATGGTGCACTGCAAGGATTCTGTTTCGAAAAGGAAAAAAAACTTTAAAAAAAGACAAACCTTACATTATTTTTTTTTCTTCCCTTTCTTCTCCCTCTTTCTGTTATTTTAGAATTAGGGCTTTTCAATTTTATATTTATAGGGTTTGTATTGCTAAATATAGACCTAAGAAATCCAATCGACGAGATGATTAAGATAGTCAAATCCCAATCCATGTGGGCCCTTACATGAATTAAAAAAAAAAATACTTTTTTTTTTTTTTTTTTATCGGTGCACCTCATGTAACATAGCACATTGATGATATTTATTTTACAAGCGCACCACATAAGTAATTTGATAATAAATTAATAATTATTTTTTTTATTGGTGCACCATCTGTAAAATATGGCACCAGTTTATGCTAAAAAAATTAACACTGGACGATTTTTATTATTTTATCATGGTTAACCAGTGCCATGATTGACATGTAATGCATTGGTGCACCTTGTTGACATAGAGCACCATATAGTCTATTATACTGTTTGTGCAGTGCATTTGGAAGACACCCACGCACCAACGTCGGTGTGCACACCATGAATGGCAAACCAATTTCTTGATATTTTTTTTTACTTGAAAATTTGACAATTTATTTATAAATATATTAATGAATGATATGGTATAGGTTTGATATTGATAAAGAAATGACTGATAAGAGATCAAGTGAAAAAAATACTAATAACACATCAAGAAAAGCAAAAAAAGACAACTTCTTTGTAAATTCTTTACAAAAAATATTATTTTTGAACTTTATGTAAGTTTAACTAATATGTATTGTTTATTGTGTATCATACAAAGCCAAAAAATGATGAAGCTCAATAAGATTATTTTTTATCTAGGACCAAAAGAGCGTAAAAGCTTGATGGAAAAATTTCAAAAGGATGAATCAGGTGAATGAAAAAAATACTATCGATCCAATATGAGTTTCTTTTTTTAGTTTTCATTAATAATATAATTAAAATTATTAAATAACATGTGTGAAAAAGTCTATTAATTCACATCTATTTAATTTTATATAGGGACCAACAACTCAGAAAAGGAATTTTGTTCTAAGAAAAAAAAAATAGAAAATGCGAATGAAAATGAATTGCTCCTTAGCTCATCTGGAGTAGTGTTGGAGGCTAACGAAAGGGGGAATAACTTTTACAAAAGTTTGAGGGATCTAGTGGAACGAATGTATAGACATTCTTTCCACCTACAATACAGAAAACAATCCAATGATTCAAGAACCAAGTTTTGTCTAAACTATAGGAAGAGTTTCGAGAGAATTGGTCAATGAGACATATGAGACTTTTAATAGCAAAAACGTACAACAACAAAAAAGAAGGAATGAAAAAGTAATATTCATTTAGATGTTTGTCTATAATTATTTATAAATATCACTTTTGTTATACTTACTTTTCATATATTAATATAAAAATTAAATATTTTATTGTCATGTTACATTTTCATGAAGATTATGAAAATCTCAAAAGATGAATGAGTTGATATCAGAAATATGCTAGTAGGAATATCCAAAAAGGTGCACAAGGAGATGGTCAAAAAAATGGACAAAATTACATCGTGGGAGGAGCCATGTCAACAACAACGTACTTCAAATGTAATATCTAATCATTGAATTTTTCGATCACTGGGTACAATAAATAAACAATTTAGCATTAAATATTAATTTTCAAGTATTTTCTTGTAGAAAAGAAAGGAAAATGGAACCCATTCAACACATAAAACGGGATGACAAGGACGAAAATGATTGATATCTAAGTTTTTGAGTAACTGTTACTTCCTTATAACAACTTAACTAGATTTCATTTTTGCATTTTTTAAGTTGTTTTATAAAAATCATGATTGAATGTCTTCAAACAGGTGCTAAGATACAAAGAAGAACCATCAGAGAAATTGATGGAAATTGGGTTAAATATGGGTTGTGAGTATATGCTGGCATATCAGAACTTAATTGTGGAATTTGTAAGCATCTATCAATCTTTTTTTACTTAGCTCTGTCTATAATTAATAGAAAAAATAAATCTTTTATATTAAATATATGATTTGTTATGGTGTATAAAACTTGTACGAAACAAAATATGGCATTGCGCCAATAGATCAAGTCTTGAAAGATGGCATGTTACATGGTTTCGAAAGAATGTGTATAGTTTATGAGTCAATTATTGCATTGGTATCTTATTTATTTTTTATTTACATTGATGTATATTATTTAATATTGCAATTTTCATTATTCTCACCAATGTATATACACTCATTACCATTTATTTTTATGTTTGTAGATGGAAGGTGAAGAAGAAGAAAACAATCAACATCGTGAACAAAACATTCCTGACAATAACCCAAGTCATTGAAGTAGCTCTAGTAGTGACAACAGCTCAAGGGAAGAATGATGATCACTATGTTTGGATATCAAAGCAAGGCATTGTATTTTTTGAAAAATGTCTATGAAATCAGACATTTTCTTTAATGTAATGGACACAGTGTCCCAATTGAAAGATAAAGGGATACCAAAAACTGTCACATTTTGTATGACAAAGAATGTCCTATATATATATATATATATATATATATATAATAAAAAATGTTTTAATTTATTCTATTGCATTCTCTATTGTCGCTATTGCATTCTCCATTGTCCTTCTCAAATGCACTAATAAAAATTTAATTCATATGAATATTGTTATAAGATATATATGTGTCAACTTTTGATGAATAATGAATTTTAAAAAACCACAATAAATATGATATGATATAAAAAATTAATCCAAACATCACATTCAAATTCTTTAATAAAAATTTAATTAATATGAATATTGTTATAAGATGTGTCAACTTTTGATGAATAATGAAATTAAGATAATCACAATAATTTCACTATCACAGGTCAATGTTTCTAAAAAATACAAAATGAAAACTAGTGCATGTATTCTTATGCTGGTCTGTTTGTATTCTTAATCGCACTGATGCATTTTTATGACCTATGGGCACCGCACAAATACCAAAACCAATTAAAAATATCAAGGCCTTTGTGTGGCACATCATTTTAGTGTGTTTATGTCTATATAAGCACCAATGTCGTTTACGACCTATGAGCATCACATGAATACCAATACCAATTATAAATCTTGGTGCATATGTGTGATACTATGCATCGGGTTGTTTTTTTGTCTATACGCACTGGTGCATTTGGACAAGCTATAGGCACCACATGAATACCGATATCAATTATAAATATCGATGCATTTGTGTGATATTGCGCACCAGGGCATTTATGTGTCTATACGTCAAGATGTATTTGTATGACATATTAGCACCATGCGAATACTGATACCAATTATAAATCTTAATGCATTTGTGTGATACTTCACATCGGTGTGTTTCTATAAGTCTACGCACAAGCACATTGATATGACCTAGGGGCGCGACTCAAATCCCAAGCCCAATTAGAATGACCCCATGGGTTGTATCACCAACACTACGCCCAGTGTTTTTTTATACCTTAATGGCCTGGTGCATTCTCCTTCGACTGCCCTAGGGCTCTGGCTACAGGTATGCACCGATGTGTATAATCCTGATTAGCGCACCGATGAAAAAAACATGCATAATAACCTTTGACCGCCTATTTTTTTTAGTTGTTTCGAATTTCCGTTAAAAGCTCTACCAAAACCTCAGTAACTAGAAATGGATGTGGTAGCATATGTTTTTTTGACAATTTTGGACAATTCTATAACACTAAAAACCTCCTTTATAACCTCCACTAGAGGGTCTTTTCCTTGTAGTGTGATAGTTTACTTGCCTTGAACCTTTGTCTAAACTGGGTCTCCACCAAAATTAGCATGCATGCAGCAATAAATAGAGAATCATCAATTAATTGATAGATCACTACTGGTGAATTAAATCTATTTTAATTCACTTGATCTTCCTCTAGCTCATCAAATAGTTAGAACTAGTTAAAATAATTTTAACTCAATTAATGTTCGTTAACTAATCCCACTCACACTACACTAGTGCTACAACTGCAACTGGACCCTGCTAATAATAGAATCATTCTACTTGCCTATCCTTTGACCCTCAACTCAAAATTGTTGAGCTAACAAAGTCTATCACACTTAGTTAGCTATTACAAGTTGTTAAGAGATAAGATTAAAATTAATTTTCCACTTTATTTAAAAATTGGCTTACACACTAATGTGTCACTAGGATCCATCACTGTGTGACATGTGATCCCACACTAGTGTGTGTGTTGCATTTTCTTGTTGAATTTCAACAAAGAAAAAGTTAAGTTTTTGTGAAAAGATCCATTTGATGAAAATGGGAAATTTTCAGTGGATAGAGACTATAAGGGTGAGGGAACAGTGCCCTCATCCACATTATCAGTAATGAAAGAGCTTTTGGGGTCCAAAAGGACTCTGGTTTGGAGGAATGATCATATGCTCAGTGTTAAATCTCAAAAATAAAATTTCTCAGAATTGATTGGAAATTGAACGAAAACAAAGAGCTCGTCACCAGGAATCAGAAACAATTCATTTCGTCGAAAACAGAGTCTGGATGAAGAAAATAAAGATTGTTTTTCGTTTTCCTAAATAGCTAAAAAAATTGCATAACAGTGACAGGTTGGTGACATGGTAGCCCAATCAATATACATGCTATATTCTGGGAATATTCTTCAATTTCACCCAATGACATTGTGACGAGTGTCACAACAAGATTCACCAGTTTGGTTTGAAGGTGCAACTTTTGTTAATTTTTGGCTCCTAAGGTTGAATGAGAAATTTTTTATATATGGTTTGGGACAGCCCAACCAGAGGCTGAGAAATGGTGCAACCAGAGACCACCACATGCCACCTCTAGTGGACCCTCTCCAAAGTTCAAATTTCATTTTATTGGGTTAAACTATGAAATCTTATGACAAAGCTCGAATTATCCACATATGAAATGGTTGGATTAATGTTTTATTAGGCACATATATATATTTTATATCAACTTCTAAAACACATACTAACCTTAGTCTACATGTTTTAATATATATCAAATCTGCAAAGTTAAAAGGTTTGAACCATAACTTTTGGGTGCATATTTATAAACGAAAGTTTTTAAACCTATGGTATTGGTGTGTATTTATTGCAGTGCAAAATATATATGGGATGGGCAGAGGTCGAGGCTCAACCCCACATGTTAAGTCCCTATATTAATAATGTAGTCCCTTATTATGTTAGTGTAGCACACCTTATTGTTATTATTGTACCCCTGTAACCCCCATATTGTTATTATTGTGCCCTTACATTATTATTGCTAGGTTGGCTAGGATTACATTGTGGCCCCACTAGGATTACATTATGGCCCCATGGACTCCTATATATAGATAGGAGGTTTTGTAATTTGTATCATCCAAGAATTGTTCATTCATGTAATGTATTGGAGGTTACCCCTCGAAGTGGATTATTTATAAGGCGTTGATACCTCTTTTCTTCTATTTTTGGAGCTAGTTTCTCAACATTTGGTATGAGAGCTTTGGATTCTAGGGTTTGGTTGCTCCAAACAGGTCATCCTGGAATTTTTTCTATAAAAATTTTTATACGAAGGTTCAGAAGCTGGAATTTTTAGAGTGCGAATTTAAAATCCTAAGGAACAGTATCACAAAATTTCAAAGCTTGTTATGCAATATTTTTGGAGATATGATCTATGGAAATTAGGTCTTTTTCAAGCTCTTGAATTTCATCTCAAAGAGGTGATCGTGGGAAAATATTCATAAATCTCTCTCTGAGCATCAAATTGAAATGTTGTAAAAACTGACTCGAAGAAAATAGACTGTAGTCTCCTGTCTGTAACTTTTAGAGCCAAAGGAGCAAACAGTGAGACGTGGCAAGCCGTACAAGTTCACTCTACTGAACCAGTCAATAATTAGGTCATTGTGGGATATTGGAAATAACCTTGTCTTGAAGATCCTAAATCACAGAGATAATTCAGTTTTGACATCGAGCTCCTCAAAATAAAGAAAAAGGTGTGTATTTGGTTTTTAAAATTGCATAACGTTTGTTTGAAAAGGTAGTTTGAAGTGATTCCAAGGGAATATTTTAGAAATTTTATCAGTGTTGGGTTCTATAATGCCTCAAAAAAATAATTCCATACCCATTAAGCCCTCAAAAATCTATACTATGACGCATGAAGAGGAAGAACTGCAGCATGAGATATCAAAATTACTATACCAAGTGCAACAAATCACGATCTTACAAAGAGCAACCGATGATGACATAGATGGTTTAAAAGTAGAAATGGAGGCTAAGTTGGATGGTTTGAAGGATCAAATAATAGCTAATATGGATGATAAATTAGTGGAATATTACATAGAGCATCAACAACACATTCTCCAACTCTCAAAGGATAACCTAACTTTGGTGCAGAATCTAATGAAAAAACAGGAAGATCAACATCACATCGAAAGAATTTCTGAGGTAGTCATAGAAACAAGAACTCAACAAGTACAATCAATTTCAGAGTATCTCAGCAAGTGGAATAACTTTCCTATAGAATATTCCACATGGGAGGATGATAATTTTATACAGAAGCGTCAAGAAATAATCAAGCGTTGAGGACAACACTTGTTTGAAGGAGAGGGGCATGTTAAGTCCCTATATTAATAGTGTAGTCCCTTAATATGTTAGTGTAGCCCCCCTTATTGTTATTGTTGTACCCCTGTAATCCCCATATTGTTATTATTGTGCCCTTACATTACTATTATTAGGTTGCCTAGGATTACATTGTGGCCCCATGGACTCCTATATATAGATAGAAGGCTTTTGTAAGTTTTATCATCCAAGAATTGTTCATCCATGTAATGTATTGGAGGTTGCGCCCTCAAAGTGGCTTATTTATAAGGCGCTGATATCTCTTTTCTTCTATTTTTGGAGCTGGTTCATCAACACCATGACCTCCCCCACAATACTCTCACCCTTTACCAATGAGCCACCACCAATGGTTTTAATAGATCATGGCTATGACACACATTTGAAGTTCAAAGATTGCACCGGAGTGGGTTTGGAGGGGGCCAGCCCTGTGGGCCAATCCCCTCCCCATACGACCAGACCACAAGACCAGAGTGGAGCAGAGTTAATTAAAATGTGGATTAACATTAAGTGTGGGGTTATTAGACCCTAAACCTTAGATTATGCTCTAAACTAAACTGTAATGTGGATTAGTGTTAAATTGCACTTTATTTGCTAATATGCAATTATATTAAGTTAATATCACTTACATTTAATTAAATTGTACTTAGGTTGGCGTATTTTTTGGGGTAACCACCATTTTTGGAGCTGCCCCCAAATTTTGCGGCCCTAACTAGAGTCCTCTCCATTTTTAGAGGCAGATTACTGGGAAAAATGGTTTTCATCGTATCTAGAGCAATTTTTTACCAAATTGAGAGCAAGAATAGTCATTTGTGATAGATTTGGACATTCTGGACTCATTGAAGCATGGTTCAGGAGATGTAGGTGAATTTAAACATAATTTTTTTCACTTTTTAGCTAATACAGAGGCCTAAGCCATGGAAGTTTGACCAAGGAGATGTAGCCCAGGAGGGGTGAACTCCTTCATCAAAACTCTGCGTTGAAGGATCAATTGTGACGGTTTCAAGTTCTATTTTTTGCTGCTATTCAACATATTTATTTCATGCTTTATGCTCTTGAATTCACTCATAAAACTAAGCTTATTTACCTATTTGACACACATAAACAACAAGGAAACATTTTTACATCAACAAATAAATTTTAAATCCGAAGATTAAATTAGTACAAAAAAACTAACATTCATACTCAGATCAAGTATATACTAGTTATTTCGATGTCACGTATTATGTATTCCAAGTATTTCATGTAGTATTATATTTGTATATCAAATTACTCATTCACGTGAAGGTAAAACAATAGAATTTTCACCTCACTGGGTTGTAATTAAGGATTTTAAAGATCCTAAGCATGTCCTTACCACATGAATAGTGGATGATGTTATTTAGTTACAAAAGTTTAACAAATTTGGGTCATCATCTTTTTCCTCAATTTTTAATGCTCGTGGTGATAAGTTTAGCAAGATTTGGAATGATCGATTTTTTCATATAAACTATCACTCAATACAACAACTATGTAATCAAAATATGATGACTGGTCTTCCTCTTGTTTCTCATAGTGATAGTGTATGTGCTAGTTGTTTTCTTAGAAAACATCATTGGGATAGTTTTGATAAATGTACCTCTTGGCATGGCTTAACCCCATTATAGATTTTTTACAATGATCTATGTGGTCCACTTTATTCTCCTTACGTATTTGGGTCCAAGTACTTCTTAACTTTCATTGATGACTTCTCCATATTCACTTGGGTTTATTTATTCATTAAGAGTGAATTTTTTGAATTCTTCTTTTCCTACAAGGTCCTTGTAGAAAAATAATATAGACATCAACTACAAAGGTTAAATGGCTAATTGTATGTTTCAATATAAGGGAATAAGACTTCATTATTGGGTAGAAGCAATCAAATGTAAAAATGACATAGTAATCACACTACTAGAAAGGATTTAAGAAATATGGCATGTAATATTCCAAAATTGAATGACATGAATATAGAACATATGCAACATTCCAAATAAAGAAAAATGAGAATATATCACTAAAATCTAGAAAATGCCGAAAATATGCTGCAACTGAAATTTACATGAAGACATTATAACTATGAGTAGAAACAAACAAGTCATATAATTATAAACAACATCAAATATGAATGTACACATTTCTACAAAAGGAATTCACTCAAGCCACAAGATGGTTGAAATACACTAAAGAAACCAAGCACTAGAAATGTTGTGCTGCTACTGCTATTACTACTGGAAACTACTGCTACTCAGAAGAAAAACCATGTGTGGAAGGCTATTAGAGTGCTCAGAATAATCTGGATTTTAACTATCGATTCTACTAAAAAATTCCCGAAAAACCAAGAAATGGTTTGGCTAGATTTTAACTTTGGATTTTCGGCCCTTTTTGGGTTGCCCACTACGACAACTCACTAAAATAACACAAATCCAGCTTGATATTGCGTTGTAGGAGATTAAAAAACTATGGAATGATGCCAAATGTATCAATGATGCTCTAGGTCCTTCTCTACTAGCCTCCAAAGAGAAAGGAACCTCCCTCCAATGAGATCTAGCTCAGAAATCTCCCAAATCAAACCTCCACAACTTATGCCCTCCAACACAAATACAAATCCTCAACAAGAACTGTGTTGTACATTAAGAGTGAAGCCTCGAAAAAAATCCTGATTGTGGAATGTAGTGCAAACTCTTCCAAAGAGAGGCTTCCAAGAGGCCTCTCAAGGAAAGAGGTGGGATTCTCGATCAGGAACACCTTGTGCTAAACAACACTGCAATCTTAGCTGAACAAAAAAAAAAGCTATATGTCTAGATATACCATATATTTTTAAATGTAATAACATCAACATTATGAAATATGGTTTCCATCCTCTTCCTTATATAATTTGTGAGCTTCTGAACCCTAAGCCCCATCCAATAATAAAACTAATTCCATGCAAAGAGTCTCCATCTAAAACTGCGCTGTCTTTCATTGAATGCCACTACTCCATGACAACACTGTTGATTTGGTCAAAGTTGACTCATTCTTCATGCTTCGACCCCTTTTCAGACATAAGGGTTTTAAATCCAAATTTTTAGATGATCTTTATTCACACTAAGAGTGTCTTTATTCCTACTAAGGAGATTTATGGGTCTGCATACCCTCTTATTCGTCCAAAATAAACAAATCAAAATTTTGATATTCCAATTAGTTGTATGGTAATCTAGGAATATTACAATCCTCCCCTCCCAAATGTTACTTGTCCCCAAGAAACTACAAGAATAGAATTGAAGAGCCTCCTCTCCTCCTCCTGTAGCATCCTTATATGATAATTTCCTCCAATGAACAATATGCTCTCTCATCAATATGTCCCCAAGTTTCTCCTCTCGAGTGTATAAGTATGCCTTTCGTAAAAAATCCCAATGGCTCTCATCATGGTATCCATGGAGGCAACTGTATGTGGTCTAGAAGCCTCCTTGAGGCATGGAATCATTAAATTATTGGGAACCTTCCTCCCCATGTGAAGCTCCAAGCCCCAAGCTATCATCCACAAAAAGTGAGTCACCATCCGAAATGGTAACTGATGAAAATACTCCTCTACCTTAGGCTCCTGCAATGTTGGTGGGTTACATATCTGAACATGATAGAAAAAATGGCCTACCCCATTTTTTCTCTCCCTCCACTTATGAAAAGTGTAGAGCTGCTGCTCATATTCGGCTGCAATAATGTTGCCTTCAAGAGCAAAAAATAAGACTGGATCTTCAAAGACCCTCTCTCTAGGGTCATGAACCATGTTGGCCCAAACCATCCCATATATGATGAATAGGACATGATCACCAGATGGCATCCAAATGAGAAATATACTGAAGGTTTCATGTAGTGCTAGAAGGTACCAATATTTTCCCAAGTGGTCATAGTGCAATTTTTCTAACTGATGTCCCAAAACATAATATGGCAAGTTATCTCCCAACAAGTTGCTAGTTTTGCATGTCATCTCATCTACTAGTAAATAGTAAATGGCATTGTTTATCAACATATGATGCAAATAATATTACAACACTTGCCCCAAGCCATTAAAGATATGGATATCCCCATCATATATGTTGGCTCATAAATACCATGAAGCCCAAATAAAAACTGGCCCTCTTGTGGAGCAATGCACTGTATATAGATGGAAAGAGAATGAAAATACTGTGTTAGATAGTCAAAAAGTGCAAAAACACAACTCTTACCATGTACAGAGAGTAAGCTGATAATAAGATCCATGAACGAGCCCTCCATGGTGGTATGACATATCTCCATGAAAAGGAATGAACCATGTGTTGCATGCAAAACCTTCTTCTTATGCTTGGAGATCCTAGTCAGGAAGATCATATCATGGTAATAGATGTCTCCCTCCATTACTCCATGAGTCTCATTTCCTACTTGTCCATCAAGTGAATCATACGTAAAGTGATCCTGGGAACACTCCATCAGCAAATTCAAGCTCCCAAGTGACAACATTGTTGGCCTTTGTAATAAGGCTCCTGTCATCCCATAGCTCTTTTCTTTGGCATGCCAAATGCCAAATTAATCTACCATAATTATGCTATACATGGGAGATTTATTCCAAGATGGAAGTACCTCCTCATCCTCCAAAGCTAAGGAGTAGCCCCTTGGAACCATGATTGTGCCACCACTATCTACTCCTGCAACATCATGCAAAGTATGGGAGAAAATCAGCTCATACTCTCCCAAGAGTATCCAAAGCAATAAAAAATCTTGTTGCCTTCTCAGACCATCACCATATAAACCATGGAGCAACAACATGATGGTTGATATGAAGGGTATCACATCATCCCAATACACCCAAAATACTTGCCTCCATATGATGCAAGCGCCATGCCAAGTCCCATCCACCAACATACCCTTTGGAGAAGGATATGTCACATGATGGCCAAACTCTTTCAAGAGTAGTCAACATAGCCTTGCCTCCTGCTGCCCTCTGTCATAGATCTGCAAGTGGCTTTCTAGCCTCTTTCTTGTCAACATCACCCATCCAACCATTGGTGAGTGTGTATCATCATGCTCAAAATTGGCATCCCTCCAATGGAGAATACCATCCTCCCAAATCAGATTTATATATTTGCATTTCATGGGATGTTTAAATGCAATATCATGCATATCTCCAAATGAATACCACTCATAAATGACCAATTTGACCCCATAAGGATCGAAATAAGATGTAGGCAAAAACTTCTCACTAAGATGTGAAGTGATGATCAACAAGTATCCATCATAATAATGGAAGATGTCATCCATCATAAAATGTCCTCCATCAATCATCTTCCTATCCAATGTCACACAAGTAAAACGATCATCAGAATGTCCCAATAATATTTGGGCCACCAACTCATCACTGCTGCTCAATGACAACACTGTTGATCTCCATGATGGTGCATCTATTGTCTCGTGATCATGCACAATGTTGAATATATAGTTCTGCATTGGATTTCTTATGATAATGTTCATCCCACCCTCCAAAATTCTACACTCCAACCCAAAGAGTTGTGTGTAGCTCAACAATTATATACTAGGATGACTATATATCTCTTCTTTGAACAAGTCAAGGTTCCTCAGCGTAGTGATAGTCTGCTGCTCCAAATCAGCAATGTGATTTGACCCTAGGTCATGCATTTACCCTGATAGCATGTTTCCAAAATCCTCCATATCATGTGCTAAAATAATTGGAAATGGAAATGTACAGACCTTGGTAAAGTTTGGGAACATCTTGTACTGCTACAAAGGTTCCTTCCTCCAGTGTGATGAACTCCAAAACTACTAATGATGATGGTTTCTCCTCTATGGCTACATCAATGTTGGTATAAGTCTCCTTCTCCTCATGCATCTCCAGAATAGTGCATGGGACCCTATATTTCAAGAGATCAAGACCACTTTTCAAAGGTGCAAGTGTTCCTTCTCCTGATGCAAGTTATCCTATAGCAAGTGGTGGTGGAAGTTTCTTTTCCTTTGGTTTTCTTCTATTAAAATTCCTGATCAACCTTTGAGTAAAATCTGCATATGAAGTCACTTGTGCATGACTCAAATGGTTGAAACACAAAATTTTGCTTCACCCTCAAGGTGCAATGCTGAAATCGCAACATATTCTCTCGCTACTTCATTCCCCAAGCCTTTGCTATGCATGTGGATTACCCATCAAAAGTATAAAATAGAAATCTATTGCTACAAGGTCTCCTTTCTTCTTTGAGTTGAATGACCTGTGGGAGAGTTAGAGTCTCCTTGAAAGATGTAGGTTGAGACTTACATTCTACAAGATACTCACTTATAATCTCATGATCCAAGTGTCCTCCATCTCCATTCCTTTTGTCTTCTTCTTCAAAAGAAAAGGGCATAGTGTATTTCTTTGGAGCTCTACGCAATACCAGTTTTCTCTTCTGTTGATAGGAAGTGCATGGTCCTTCCTCATTTTTAAACCCTAATGAGGTCCCATTGTTTCTCTCCATTATTATTTTCTTGACCTCCTTACTGAGGTCCCTCTTAGATCTGAAAAGAGATGAGATAAAACTCATTCTTTCCATCATTTTGATCTCTTTCTACTTCTTCTTATTCTCCTGATAGCATAATGGATGAGATCCACAGGCTGAGCCAAGATTATGCTCTGATACCACTGTGATATTCCAAAATGGAAAGACAGGAATATAGAACATATGCAACATTCCAAATAAATCAAAACAAGAATATAGCACTAAAATTTGCAAAATGCCAGAAATATGTTGCAGTTGAAATTTACATCAAGACATTATAACTATGAGCAAAAGCAACTCATTCATATCATTATAAACAAAAAAAATCATGAATGTACACAGTTCTCCAAAAGGAATGAACTCAAGCCATAAGATGGTTGAAATACACTAAAGAAACCAAGCACTGGAAATGTTGTGCTGCTGCTACTAGAAACTACTGCTATTGTGGATAAGAACCATGTGCGGAAGGCTATTAGAGTGCTCAAAATAATACGGGATTTGAACCACTGATTCTACTCAGAAAACCCAAAAAGACCCATAAATGGTTTGGCCAGATTTTGACTTTGGATTTTCGGCCCTTTTTGGGTTACACACTGCGATAGCTCACTAAAATAACACAGATCTAGACTGATACTGCACTATAGGGGATAAAAAAAAACTATGGCCTGATTCCAAATGTATTTACTAGCCTCCAAAGAGAAAAGAACCTCCCTCTAATGAGATCCAACTCAGAAATCTTCCAAATCAAACGTCCACAACTTCTGCCCTGCAACACAAATACAAATCCTCAATAGGAACTGCGTTGTACATTAAGACTAAAGCCTTGGGAAAATGCTTGATAGTGGAATGTAGTGCAAACTCTTCCAAGAGGCCTCTAAATGAAAGAGGTGGGATTCCCATTTAGGAACACCTTGTGCTAAACAACACTACAATATTAGCTAAACAACTGAAGAAAGATATATGTCTAAACATACCATATATTCAGAAATATATTAAAATAAAAATTATGAAATATGGCTTCTATCCTCTTCCTTATATAATTTGTGAGCTTCCAAACCCTAAGCTTCGTCCAATAATGACACTACTTCCATGCAAAGAGTCTCCATCTAAAGCTACGCTCTCTTTCATTGAATGCCACTACTCCATGACAGCGTTGTTTACACTACAAGGAAAAGACCCTCTAGTAGATGTTTTTGAGGAAACACAAAGAAAAATACCCCATACATTTTTTTTTAGTGGAGGCTACTAGAGGAGGTTGGCAGGCAGAGGGTTTTGCAGATGTTTTCCTATCGGTGCTCTTATCGTTAAAGCTTGCCTCGATGATCTCAAAAGAAGAATGCACCGGTGCTAAAAAACACATTGGCACACTGGACACCATGCACTCCATACACACCCACCCTGCACATCATAATATAATAGAGCACCCGTCCCTCACAACTTGTCCAACTGGTGCATTATAAAACACAATGCAAACACCGAAACCACCCAGTGTGGTAGACAGAAACCGCACCGGTGCATCATAAAAAATGCGGCAAAACACAAACCAACATGTGCGTTTGTATAAAATAGTGCTGGTGCGCCTATAAAGAATGCGCACCGGTAAAGGGTTAAATTAAAAATATATTTACGACAAAAAATTCAGATTTTTTAGTTTTCCAATGCTCCTGAGCTATCAATTGCTGGTGGGCATGATACGGTAGAACGTATTGGTGTTTACCTAAAATTGGAACACCTGAAAATGTGTGCTAAGTATGAACGCACCTGGGCGTCAATATTCTTCTGCGCCGGTGGATCATAAAACACTGCGCCAAAATAGAAACGAGTCGGTGCATTCTTCTCTAATAGCACTAGTGTGATAGAAACCGCACGCACTAGAATAAAATTATATATATATAAAAATTAAGGCCTAAAAATATGTGTTTTGTGACTATTACGCACCGCGGATTTACCATTACGCCGCCCCAATGCATCATCAAATTTTTGCGCCAAAACTGAACCATCCCGGTGGGGTTTTATTTAATAGCACCAGTGCGCTTATAAAATCCCGCGTACCGGAACAGGGTTAATTAAAAAAAAATTACGGCCAAAAAAATTCATTATTCACTTTATTCAGTGCTCCAGAGCTCTCAAGTCCCCATGCTATTTCCTTATTTTTGAGTCGTCATGAGATTTGTGCTCTCATTGCACACATTGCGCGCACTGTTGTGCTGCATTGGCCACCAATCTCCAGCTTGAATTTTGAAAAATAGTGGGAAAATTTTATTTTCCAAATTTTACAGCCAATATGCCTCCTCAACGGCTAAATTTAAAGATATTTTTCTAGTTTTTCTATAATTACGCCTTTTAGCGGATTATAAATTTAAATAAACTTAAAAATAACCATTAAAAAAGAAAAAAAATTGTCGCGTGGTGCACTTGAGCTGTTCAGCTCGCACCGCTAACGGTGCTAACGATAACTGCACCGTTTCCGAGGTGGCACCGGAAGGCACCCCAAATAATTTTAAACTAAAAATAAAAAATAAAAAAGGCAATGCTATGATTTATCTAGGCACACCGTTGACCCCAGCAATCACAGTGTGGTGCATTGACTACATTTTCCTCCTCAGTTTATGTCAGCGCACCGCATTTTTCATTCTGAGAGGGTCAACAGTGCTGCCGAGTAAAATACTACACCGTCAACTATCTCATTGTCATGAATTCAGTGTGCTGACAGGACTATATGCGTTGGGGCATATGTTTCAGTCAGCGCACTGCTATTCTGAATTATATACAGTCCATGGTGCTTGAAAAATAGACATCGGCATCGAATCTAGTGCGATCTATTTCATTAGGGCCCCGGGGATGGTGTGCTAAAATATTAGGACGCACCGACACCGGTGCGTGACTGTTTTTATGGAGCACCAACTTGTATGTTTATTTTTTTTGTTTTTAAATTATATATGTATATTTATAAATACATTTCTATTTTAATAAACAAAAATTTATTTAATATGGCAATGATTCAAAGAGAACAGGAGCAACAACAACAATAACAAGAAGAACAATATGACATGATTCACCAATGGGAGGTGAGATAGAGGGAGAGAGATGGATGCCCTCACCCTATTACTGCAGATACCCAGGAGATCCTTAAGCAGATAGGCCTCCTCAAGCTCTATGAGGAGGCTATTTCCAGCCTAAAGGCCCATAGTGTACTTTTGAGACATCTTATTGGCAGGTGGAATGCCCACCGACAAGATTTTCAGGTTGGTCCTGACCAGTGGTACACACCCACTAAGGAGGAAATTTATTTTATTACAGGACTATCAAGGAGAGGGGTGGATTTTCCCTCATTCCCAGATGTGCCACCTGTTTGTGTAGCAAGGAGTCAGTTATTTTACTCCCAGAGATACATTGGAGCACATGTACTGTCTCCTTAAGAGTTTCAGGTACCTGGAGGTCAATTACGTATAAGTTCTTTTGGTAGATAGGATGTGTAGTTCCTCTCTATTATTGCTTCAATCATATCGCACAACACCAGTGATGGGCAATGCATTAGTTGCTCACTTTCATATTATGTTGATTCTTTAGTGCAGTAGCCACGACTTGTCAGGTGGTCTGCCATTTTTTTGCGAAAGTCTTGTACGGCCTTAGATAGATGTCGTGCTCAAGCACAAGGGAGGGTCAAATTCCCCTTTTCTTTAGAGCTGTTTTGTTTATTTTTTGAAAGGTTTCCAGAGATGAGACCTAGTTTTTTTCAACAGCATCGTAGGCCGATGTTCAAGGCCGAGATGCGCATGTGGGGGCAGGTGATGCCCAAGAGGGGAGACACTATGTTTCCTGCGAGGATATCACATGATTCGCTGTAATTACTAGCCAGCGTTGGCAGGCCGAATCCCTTCATTATGGTCCCATGTCCTTATGCTGGACTAGATTGGCGAGGGTGTCCCAACATATTCTTCACTCCTGACGAGCCGCTAAATGGTAGAGGTAATATTACTGTTTTATTTATATTTATTCTAACATGTTCTTTAACTTGTTTTTATTAAATTGTGTAATGAAATTGTTTAATTATTGTTGTGTACTTGTATATATTTTGCAGACATTGGCTCTTTTGATGGTGATGAGATGCCAGATCCACCACATGATTCAGGTGTCAATCTTGATGATTATGATCAGGAGATGGTTGATGCACCGTTGGAGGATGAGGCCAATAGTGCAACAGAGAGACGTGCTGATCCTCATGCACCTCATAGTGCACCGGTACCACCTTTTGCTAGGCTTGGTCAACCTGAGACCAGATACCATATGGAGTTGGGTAGCCAACTCTGTGGATTGATTTCAAATGCGGGCATCAGGCCCACTCATTATAGAGAGATACAAGGCGATGATAGATTGTTACGGATGTGAAGAGGCATGCCGCATGACATGTACAGCCTGATGTGGCATGTCATAGGAGCTACGATAGTTGTTACGTGATTGAGGAGGATTGTCCATAGCTATAGGTGTAATCGAGCTGTGGCACATGATGGACAGTTCGCCAGCAGTGACTCAAATGCATCTCATGATCATTCACCTCGTGGCGTGCCTGATGATCAGCATGAGGCTCCACTGCCAGCATCTGACACTAATCATAATGGAGATGAGGCTGGACCATCGGCCACGTCCATTCAGCATCCTACAGCATCCATCATGAGTACTAGTCACGATCATCATGAGCAGGCTGGACCATCGACTACCGAGGCTATAGTATTATTGATTGAGCAGGCCGCCTCCACTACTACTGTGCCTCATATTGATCATGTTGTACTACCACTAGTGGATACATCCATTGGTACTAGTGATCATCATGGTCATGAGCAGGCTAATCGACCAACGACTGTTGAGGCTGCACCCAGCTTTACTGAGTAGGCTGCATCCACTTGTACTAGTGTTATTGATGTTGTTATACTCTCACCAGCGCTTGATCCATGACATGATTTATATTAAAGTTGTATATTTTTAACATTATATATATATATATATATATATGGTCCATGTATTTTATGTTCCTGTTGCAGTTGTACTTAATTTTCATGTTGATGATCATCATGATGTGGCGCATTTTGTTAGTCATGTTAGATATGTTCATTTAATGTTTAGCTTGCAGATAGATGTGTATATGTGATAGGCGCATGAGCTATTTGACATTATATTGAGATGTATATTTGATGTTTGTGTTGTGATGATGTTAATATATAATTTTAATTTGATGTTAATTGAATGTGTTTATTAGTCGAATATGATGTTTGTACGATGGTTATCATGATCGTGATGATGTTTATTAATTAATTTAATATTAAGAAATGACCATGATATTTATTAAATATTATGTCGTGAATGTAATTGTAATTTAAATTTTAATTCTATGTAAAATTGTAAAATTGTATTTGTATTTGTACTAATTGTAATTTTAAGTGTAATTGTATGTAAAATATTTATTAATGTAAAATTTTAATTGTAATTGTTATATTTAATTTATTCTGAAATGATTATAATTATATATATGAAAATTTGTAAAATTGTAATTCTAATTCTAATTGTATGTAAATTTCACAAATTGTAATTGTATTTGTAATTGTAATTTTAATTGAATTTTATGTAAAATATTTGTAAAATTGTAATTGTAATTGTAAATGTAATTGTATTTGTAACTGTAATTTTAATTGAACTGTCTGTAAATTTTTTGTAAAATTGTAATTGTAATTGTAAATGTAATTATATGTAAAATTGTAAATGTAATTGTGTGTAAAATTAAAATTGTAATTAAAATTGCAATCGTAATTCATGTATGTGAAATTAATGTAAAATTGTAATTGTAATTTTAATTCTAATTTTAATTGTAATTTTGTTGGGAAAAATACTGAGAGGAGGGGTGAATCAGTATTTACTGCATAATCAAATCTTTTTACTTTTTCATTCCTTCAAATCCATACACTACTTTCCTTCAGTAAACTAGCGTATATACGCGGATCCCCTTTATGAAACTAGCGTATACACAGAGATCTAGATCTGTCATTAAATATTCACTTTTATTATTCCATCATTCATTCATCAGATGTTAAATAAACAGTAAACATGTGCAGTAAGAACAGAATAAACCATCACACATGAACACCAGGATTTTTAGGTGGAAACCCAAATCGGGAGAAAACCACCGCTGCAGTTTCTCAACCTTCAATATTTTATTACAGAGAAAACATCTTACAACATATGTGCTGGCGCAGACTTGACCAGCACGCAGGCACCCACCTGCGCTCGTTTACCAGCCTCTCCTGGAAGGGAGCTACGACCCCCTGACTCGTTTACCAGCCTCACCTGGAAGGGAGCTACAACCCCCTGACTGAAGGCTACAACCCTCAGCACCACCTTGGACCACGTTTCATCAATTTTCACACTGGATCCAACAACTTCAATAGAAAAATACTTGTAGGCCATGTTTCATCATATTTTCAGACTAGACCCTTTTCATCCTTTCAAGATCAACCATACAACCAAACTGATACAGGCAACTTAGAACAGTAGAATACAGATAGCAGCAACATAGCAGATTAGATCAGACATTTCTTACCACAAACTTCAGCAAACCCTAGTTTGCATACGCGCTTTCCTTTCACTGATGTCGCGTATATACGCGCTTCCGTCCACATAAACTCGCGTATACCTCTGTACAAATTACAGAGCCAATTGCATTGCGCATACGCGCTTTTTCTTCAGCAAAGCCGCGTATATACACGCTTCCTCTGCGTCTAAGTAGCGTATAGATCTTCAATCATTATAAAGCAGCATACTTCTTCAGATCTGCAATTCTGTTCAGATTTACCCTTTTACTTCAGACAGATGTTCGCCTCAATTCAGATCTAAGCCTTCCATAAGCAGATCTAGTAGATACAAGTACATTTCAGATCTAGATCCACTTCTTCATCATTGGTGCATCATACATTCAAATTTATCATTCAAGTGTAACCCTGTCCATTCAGATCTACTTCAGAGAGAAGTATTCATTCAAGCTCAGACATCTTGCACCCACTCTCATCATTTGCACAATGAATTTCTTCTCCTTATATAGGTTTACCCTTTTCAATACCATGAGCCCCTTTTTCAATACCATGAGCCCAAAACCACATTACATCCAATGGTATTCCTGGACGGGGTCAATTAGGCGGAACATTACCCAATACAATGGGTCAATACCATGGTGATTACCCCTAGTTTTGCACTTTTAGAGCGCTTTTTCCCATACGCGACTTGGAACGTTCTTTTCCGCGTGCATACGCGACTTCCCTTAGACAGATCCGCGTATACCTAGAGACATACTCTTTTCATCAAGATTGAGCACAAGCTGACTTCTTTTCTTCACTGCCTTCTGTACATACTGTAGATACATCATATCAAGAACATATTCTAACAAGTACAACTTCACCAAGTAAGTTGTCATCATCTTCATTAAGTGGGTTGCCTTTCAAGGACAACACTCAACATCATATTGTCAACAAACATCATATCACATCAGATTTACATCATTTACCAAGTCCATCAAGTAAAGAATAACTTCATCAGGTGGATTGCCATCAAGGACAACACATGTCAACAGTCACATGTCTTCATCTTCATTCAGTGGGTTGCCATCAAGGACAACACTTCTGCAGCATATTTCCAACAAATGTTGGGGGAAAGAGAAAAAATCTTATTCCCCTAAGGAGAGGTAAACGTGCCTCGTTGCTCATCGTAAGCATCTCTGAGACAGCAAATAAAATCAACCACAGAATAGACTGGGGGGGTAATTTGATGGTATAAACCAGACACAACCACCCGGTATCGGTCTCTATTCCTGATTTTTCTTCTAAAAAGCTCGGGTTTAATGCTGCTGATGTGAAAAGGGTACTGGGGATCACGTATTTCGGCTTGCAGGTCGATGAAAGGATCAAACCCGGGAGGGTTTCTAGTTTTTCGGACTTGAGGGGTTTTTGGTTTGACTTTCTTGCGCGTGCCCCTTCCCATGACTGACATATAAAACTTTTTAAAAGACGAAAGGAAAGCAGAGAGAAAATTAGGGACGAAATACCTGTGCAACAGGGAAATATGCTCAGGAAAACAATGCAAGGGTTTTGATAGCGACTGGGTAGACCTTGGCACTAGTTCCCACTTAGTTTATACCGTAGCTGGAAAACCTGCGACTTTTACTGCAGTAAAATACGAGAAGACTGTTATTTTACGACTGAACGTTCTGAGGTAAAAATACGGATAGGTAAAATAAACAGGGGGAAAGTGTCGTAAGGACACTGACAGTGGAGCACACAGCACGTAGGGATTGGGCATCAACTGGGGACAGGGGAACACTACGTGCCGGGTTTAATACTGGTACGGGCCTCTGTACCAGTTCACCTAGAGACTTACCTTACCTTTCTGTTGCAATTAACCATATGATTCTTGAAACCTCTTATTCGTAAGCCGGGTTAAATACACTGCATAGCAGTCTTTAGGGCCCACGTTCTAATCTGCCACGTCGCTCTTTACCTTGGGCCCACTCCGTGATGATTCAATATAATTCCGTGGGGGCATGGGTCTGTCCTCCCTTCCACCTCTCAACCCCCGTGGAAATTCCCATATGGGGAATTCCCTCACGTGCACATTTGGGATGTGGCTGATCTCTTAAAAATTTTCGTTTTTTCGTCTTTTTCACCATGTATTTGCACCTTTCTGCGGCACCTTTGCTTTTTTGTTTTATATTTTGGATCCTCCTTGTATACATGTTTTGCTTTAAGTGCAATACTTGTCACATCCTCGTCTCTTTTTACCCACCCTTTTAAATGCTTCAACATCTACCATAACATTCAATACATGTCTATCCAAAAGTTATCTCTCAAGAATAACTAATGGTAATTCATGACCAACAGGTACGATAAGTCAAATTCCTATTGTTAAACACCCCTTTTTCCATTAGTCCAACTTTCCTGATTTTACATTAATTTTCCTTTCCTTTACTGTTAAGATGAGGACAAGTTCCTAACATTGTATCAAAATTCGAAGTAAAGGTAGGGTGAAAATGTACCCTATTTTCGGCCCAATGCTTTGTTTGCTTGGTGACTGTTTTCTTCATTTGACTGTGCCTCTACGCAACTACTGTGAAAACCTCTTCATTTCTTTACCCTGTACAATTGAAAAACACTTACTGTCTTTGGAGTGTTTGAATAACCATTCAATGGTCATGATCCATTGATGATTCTACTTGGTTTGGTGCTCCTAGTATTTTTAATATTCAAAACTTCTGGATCGTCACCCAGAGAACATGCTTAAAACAATTCTTGGACCTTAGAAATGCGATTTATGCATTTCAATCATGTATAATCACCTGCAAACTAAAAATAATGGTTAATTAAAACCTACATTTGTTTTTGGCTTATCAGGTAATTGGAAGCATTTGCGGGGGCATTATTGGTGGATGAGGGCTTATCCCAGAGCCACATGAGTTTATAAGTTTGAATGAGTTGGTAGTTTTAAGATATGGCGCGAAGGCGGTATGGTGGTTTTCACATGGGAAGAAGTGGGGAGGTGGTTTTATTGGCTGGGATGTTATATCATATGACGAGTGATGCATGGCAGGAGGTATGGGTAGTAATACCGCCCATTTCACGCGGTTGAAGATTTTTTAACCCTCGTGCTTTTGGATGTGCGACGAGGAGCAACGACCGTCGGATGGGGAGATGTAGATCAGAAAACTGCTGGGTGATCCGACCGTGGGTGCAAAGTACGATGTGGAGCACTAGGGTATTAATGGAGTGGAGGTTTTAAATGTAACATGGGGTTATGGTATAATGTGGGTAGGAAGGTTTAGGTTTAGAGCAGAGGTTAAGTTTATTAAAGCATAGGTTTTAATATAAAAAGGAGATGGGGTATAATAATAAAAAGGGGTCAGGTTTTTTTAATTAAAACAAGGTTTAATTAAAAAGAGTGGGTCCTGAATGAAAAATAATACTTATTCAAAAACAACGAAAAAAAAGGTTTTTTCATTGTTTTGAAGGGAAAGAGGGGGATGAGTGAAAGGAGGGGTTTTAAATGGGTTTCTAGGAAATAAGAAAAGGTAGAAATGAGGGATTTGAGGGTCAAATATGAGATTTTCAGAGTGAGAGGATGTTTGAGAGAGACAAAATGAGAGATAGTAAAAACAGGTTAAATGGAAAATAATGAAGGCGGTGAGATTTCCGAGAAATGATATTCAGGGAATGTCATTTTTAGCAGAGGATAGAAAAACCATAGTCATCTAGTGATAGTGTAGAATAAAGATGACTAATAGTGTCATCCGCACTAGGTAGAATATTTTACTCTCCTCTTTCTATTGGTTGCATTCTTGTTCAGTTTCATGCAATTTTTTTAGGGTTTTGGGGCTCCTAGGGTAAATATACAATGCCCTAGCACCAACATAGCATTGGATGTCAAAAATTACATTGGCTGAAATTCAGAAAGTTGCATCTTGTTTTCTGCTAAAAATTTCTCGAGTTTTTTGCATGGATTGGATCCTAACTAAGCCTATGGTGTGATTTCAGACTCTAATCAGATCAAAATGTTGATTATATGGAGATAAAGATACCATGGAGAACAAGATATGGTTGCCCTAAATGATCCTGGCACTGTGAGATACCTAAGAGACTGTGGGTTTCTCAAGTACCTGATATTGTCAGGGATGAGGCAACACATGGAACTATTGCAGTTCTTGATCCGTTCATGGGACTCGGCACTACAGGCATTTCACATTGGGGACAAATTTCTCCCCATACTAGTTGATGACATTTAATTTTTGACATGTTTGTCAAGACGTGGTTCCCCCATTTCCCTTGTGGGCTCAATCCATGGATATGAAATAGTGAAGGACTACATTCAATAGTTTTGTCAACCAGGAATGGAGCCTAGAAAATATGGAAAGATAAATATCAAATATGTATGTGATATGCATTTCGGAATTCTCCTATTCACTATCACAAAGCTAGCTAGTAGCGTGACACTACATGTCACAAATAGATCATACATGCAATATGCTTGAGTGTCTCAAGCTAACCATGTTCAACGGGGCTGAAGCAGTACTACTTCAGATGAAAGAACAACTAACCAAGGTAAAAAGTGGAAATACCAGAAATTTCAGCTATGGGTCGATTTTGATCACTTTCGTTTTGTAGTGAGCTCCATTGATGCAGCTAACATGTGACACTCAGATTAGATGGTACTAGAGATCCTCGGATGTGATAGTGGGTCGAGATGATGACTAGACATGATGGTCATTCATCGATCTCATTATCCACTGTATTCTTTAGTTGGATCTGAAGATAAAATAACTTCATAGAGGAGCATCCACATGCAGCGATGGATTTTCATAGAGATCCATATTTGATTTTACTAGTCGGTGCTCAATGGGATGCTATAGGTAAAATGTTGAACATGTTTTTGATTTTTTGAGATTTTTTACATATTTTGTGCTTTTTGATAATTCCAAGACTAAACTAAAGATGTTTAATTTATGGAGATGTAGGTACCATTCGACCAGTTGTTCATGCATAGCAGGCGGGGGAACCAACTAAGAGGACTATCGAGAGAGCAGTCCTTTAGGATTTTTATTTAGCCGAGACTCTTGATGAGTTGTAGCAGCATGTGAAGGGATTGACTCTTGGGATACTGGATGTCCGGATCGAGGAGTTACCTTGGAGGCTGAAACACCATACTATTGGTGTGCCTAGCTGTTGGATGAGACTACTGCGCATGATATCCCATGCAGTGACCTGCTATCATGAGCATCACTAGGTCTACTTAGATTATTCTATGTTTGTATACATTTTGAGGTCATATGACCAACGTGTCTTGGACACAATTTTTGTAAAACAATTTATATAAATCTATTTTACTTTCAGTGTTTTGCTATGATTATGTGCAATCCCATTTAATTGTATGATGTGAATTGAAAATATATATTTACATATGTTGAAAATGTCTATTTAACACATAATTCGCCAATGAATAAATCAGAGTGTTAATGTTTCTAGAAATATGTTGATATCGAATTTAATCAAAATTTATTTCCAAAAGACGAACTCTAAGGAACATTCGATGAATTTTTGGATTTTGGACAGTATAGATGCCATTAAGCTATAGTATGACAAGTTGTGAGTCCAGCCTAATGATGATGCGATGAATGCTAAGTGAAATGGAATCAGAGAGTAGTTCAATCAACCTACTATACTCAAAGATATTTTTGGTCGATCGAACAATAAAAATTCATTGGATACTCACTAACTCGCCACTACGAGAAAAGATGGCCCATGTTGCAGAGGATAAATTATGAGTACTACGACTAGCACCATTGGCATATCAAACAAATGGTTCTAAATATTTTGACATCTGCAAAAAATGCAAAGTGGATTACTAACCACATGAAAAAATCTAAAAGACACCTTGCTGCACACACGCAATCAAATCATATAATACAGTGTTTAATACACAAAATCAGGCATAGTAATGTTTAAGATAAAACCCATTTTGAGGTTGCGACAATGGTATCCCATCATAATATACCAACTCGTAGGAACCCTTAGTCAAAATGTGCTTAACAATGTAGGGGTCGTGCCATAATGGTTCAAATTTCCCTGTTCCTCTCTTATGAGCTTCCTTCTCATAAAGCAAGACCAGGTCTCCCTCCAAGAAGGTGCGATGCATGTCATTGTGGTTATATTGCACCTTGATTCATCTCTTATGTGCTTCATTGGCCAATGTAGCTTCACGATTAATTTCATCTAGATGTATGAGATCTAAAAGACGTGCCTCTTCTTCATAAGTCTCATGTAGCAGGTCAATCACAAGTTTCAACGATGGTATTTCACAATGTATTGGTAAGATAACTTTCAGACCGTAAACCAACTGAAAGGGAATAAATCTAGTCACATTTCTCACTGAGGTTCGATATGCCCACAGAGATGAGTATATGATCAAATTCTAGTTTTGTTTATGAACCCCAATCATACATTGAAGCATATGCTTAAGAATCTTGTTGATAGCTTCAACTTGTCCATTATCTTGCGGATAATAAGGGGTATAAATATCATGTGACAGTTCTAGCTTGGTAGTCAGCTCATCCATCATGTGATTGCGAAATTTTTTTCCATGATCTGTGACTATGGCTTGCGGTACACCAAACTGTGTAACCACATGGTTAAAATAGAAAAATGTAGTTGTCTGTCCTATGTTGTTGAATGTAGGCATCACCTGAGCACATTTGTTAAAATAGTTGATGGCGACAATAATATACCCATGCCCCCCCGACTAAGCAGGGGTTACATGTCATGAAGTCAATGCTCAACTTTTAAAATGGTGAACAGTGACGACATGATGCATTGGCTCTCGTGACAAGCGAGTTTTACGGTCAAATATCTGGCAAGCATGACAACTTATCATTGTGATAATGCAGTCATGAAATATGGTAGGCCAATAGTAACTAGTGCATAGAATCTTCTACACAGTATAATAACCAAACAAATTTCCACCACATGCACCAAAATGGAAATAATTTAGAATTTTTTCGGCTTCCTCATGTGTGAGGCACCTACGTAAAATTGTATCGACACCACGATGATAAAGTGTTAATTTCTGCAGATGTTCTATGCCATTTCAGATTAGGGCACAGCACTGAAGAAGATAGAACATTCTAATAGATCGATAGAAGACAAGCCAAAACAGAGATAAAAAATGGTGGCATTACGACGATCAGCAGGATGCTTCTACCAGCAAAGTCTTCAATAGGTCATTCAGCCAAGCATGTCACACATAACCCAGAACAACCCAAACAAAGAATATTCCATATGTATATCACAGCTCCAATGCTATCCAGAGAGAGAGAATTCCTCCACAAAAAATTGTATTAAATGAACTCTAAGTCTCTCCAATATATAGGAATCTTTAGGGGTGTGTGACACGTCCTTTAAGAAATTTAAGTCTATATTTTATTCCAGGCTGACCTAGCACATAAGTGGAATAAATTCAAAGTACATGTTCTGCTCATCCGATCGAGATGATATTTAGATCAATCTTACACCTCTCCGAAAGAGGAATCCAATAAAAATATTGGGATTGTCATCTGAGCAGCACAACTCAGAGTTTGGACCTAGTTGTCCAATTTAACACTCCCTCTCAACTAGGGAGAACTCCATCCACTGGTGCAATCCAAACATCGTCAAATCATCCCACCTAACTTGCTTTCTTTGACCTCTTTATTCAAAACGAAGTGGGTCGGTCCACAAAGACATCATATCCGGTACAGAAAGATTCAGCAGTCAGGTCCGAAACACTCTATAGGACTCACAAAGAGTCTCCAACCAACCCGAAGTTGGTTCATCTGACCCGAAGTCAGGCGGAGGTCCGAGACCTCACTAGACTTGATCTCAGATCAAGTGGTTGGACCGTGCCATCCTAGATAGAGAGTACGACAATCTCTGATGCGTCCATCGGTCTTTGCTACTAGTCTCTAGCTTTTCCCACCTCATTGGCCAAATGAGAGGTACTTCCCATGAGCCCTGAACTCAATGGGTAGGATGCATACGGGGCATAGATAATGAGAGGTGAACCAACTCAATAATCACAACGGTGGGGTCCAAGCACACCAACAAGGTTCGGAAAGCCTAGCCTTGTGGTTGCTCATAGCTCCGAAAAGCTATCCCCAAAGCCCCCCAGAGATCCCGGAGCTCATCATCCAACAGGACCCTCAGAATAGGGTTGTTCCACGATACCAAGATTCTCACGAAAGGTTAGGAACATGACCTTCCCCAAGGGCATTGTGAGAATATCCGCGACCTGCTCATCAGTTCCTATATGATCGAGCCTTACGGTGCCTCATTGTACCATATCCCGGATAGTGGTATCAACATGCTTGGATCGTTCATGGAACACAGAATTCTATGACAAATGAATCCTCCTCTAGTTATCACAAAGGATAACAGTGGCATCTAGCACATGCTCGAACAACTCACTAAAGAGCTTTCGCAACCAAGTGAATTCACAATAGGCCATACATGTTACAATGTATTCGGCCTCAACGGTGCTCAAGGATACCGACTTCAGTTTCCTGCCCGAAGCAGATCTACATGTGAAGTAGCATCCATATGTGCTCTTGTGATCCACCACACTGCTGCCCAATCGGCATCAGTATATCCATGGAGTGTCATACTCCTGGCAGTGTATCTTAGCCCATGGTCTATCGTGCCTCAGAGATATCTCAAGAGTTTCGTGGCACCAACCCAGTCAATGTTATGATCAACCATGTGTTGACTTAAAGTGTTCACTGCACAACATATGTCCAGACGGGTGTTCACTAAGAACATCAGGGACCCTACGAGTTGACGATACTCAGTAGGATTTTCTAACACGGGTCCAGCAATGCTGCCACTCAACTTCTTAAAGTTGAGATCCATTGGAGTCGACACGAACTTGCAGTCCACCATACTAAATCTTTCCAGAAACTTCACAATGTATTTTCCTTGAGAAAATAAAATCTTGTCAGGTCTCTACCAGACCTCCAGGCCTAGACATCAGTCCTAGGTCTTTCATCTCAAACTTAGCAGCAAGATCTCTCTTACGCTGATGAATGAGAGGTTCAACACCTGCCAGGAAGAGGTCATCCACATACAACACCAAAATGAGAGGCTTCTCTTTATCAACCTTGAAGTAAAGGTTCGGATTAGCATTACTACGAGTGAATCCGAGCTTCATCAGGTAGATATCTATCCTCTCGTACCAAGCTCTGGGTGCTTGCTTCAGCCCATAGAGGGTTTTCTTCAATCTACGGACATGGGTGTCCTGGTCCTGGATTTCAAACCCCAAAGGATGCTCTACATACAACTTTTCCTTTATCGCACCATGCCACAAAAAATGGTCTTTACATCCATCTGATGAAGACTCCATCCTTGCGTATTAGCAAGGGCTATTTTTGATTTAATGGTGGTATATCGGGTCACAGGTGTAGGTGTGACATCATATTCTATGCCTTCCTCATGGGAAACTAATCTTGCCTGAGGTTTTCAGCACTTTCATCAGATCCATGCTTGATTTTATGACAACACCTTTTATCTGTGGTCTAGGAACCGTATCCTAGAAATCACCCTTACATCCTTGTAGACCTTGATGCTTTCCAGTTTCTTCAAATTTTCAAGACTCATATTGTACTCATGGCTTGCTAGATACCCCTGGTATTTATATGGCTTCTTGGTTTTCCTCTGGAATTTCCCCCTCTAAAGCCATATGTCCCTGAGCCATGAAGATCTTCTTTTGTTCAGCAAAGGTATCCGCTCAGATATATTCTCCCTCTTAATGCAAGCTTCTCTTTCTCGAGAGGTCATCTATTTTAAAGGAGGGCATCCCAGACACCAGCTTGGAAAAGGATTCTTATTCTCCCACAATCAAAGCCATTCAAGACCCCAACAACGTGACTGAAGACTGCAAAAAAAAAATTCTCAGATCACACTTCCAAGTTTCTTAATACGCTCCACTGTAAGACTTATATGATGAATTATATAAACATGGTTGAATTTATATGTCACTGTCATGATGACAGTGACATAAAATGACAGATTTGAGCTCCTCAAGATTGCGGCTACAAAACCGTCATTACTGTCAAATCGTTGATTACGATGTTGCCATAATTTTATCATACCCATCACTATCTTCTTCATCATTGTCATACTGCCATATAGTACTAAGGATTTCAAACTTCATGGTCATACATATTCTGCCATATGTCACTATCAAACAGGGATAATATATCATGATTCCTTTTCTCGTGATCCTGCACTGCTTCTTATTTCCCAGATCTTGTCCATTTGTCATTCTTTTGGTCATTTTAGAAGACTGCTCCTAAGGCTGCCAACATTGGCCTAACTCTATGAAAAATCAAATTCTCTTTTCACTCTCCCTAGGGCTTACAAATTTTCACATCTTGACAATAATCTGACCGTTTCATAATATTGCACCAGTGGCTTCTACAGTCAACCCTGTGAAGATCCTTCTAATTTCATTTAAAGAGACTGCTTCTTAGGGCTTCCAGATCTACCCAACTGCAGTTGATGGTTGACTGATCTAGAGCTTTCAATTTTCAGATCTCAGTTCAGCAATTTGTGTTATAAATTGCACAGATCTAGGAACCAATCTAGCAGATATTCCAAACACTAAATTTACCCTTATACATGCTATTCCATACCTTATATGACACTTTTATTTTATGCAGATCTAGAATAGTCATAAGTGCACATTAATCATTGATGTTCATCACCATACCTCATCTTGATTTCTCCTCTTCAAGGTAACCCGTACACATCTGCCCTCTTGGCCCTTCTAATCACAGTGCACAACATATAAACTACGTACAGAGCCTTCACATCCAGAGTTTTGAGTGAAAAATATTACAGATGACTTCCTTAGAGATGAATTTTGATGATGATGATCAATAATTTGCAGGCCATGATGCATACAAGTAGCCAAGAAATCAATTGCAGAAGTGACAATTTTATCGAACTGTTCAGAAGACTAAATATGATAATTATTTTGCAGGGACTGTCAAATAATTCAGATCCCTGGTTTGAGTTTCCTTCCTGTCGTGGAGAAGATAAATGTGGTTTTAAATGACATAATGAGTCATCTTTTCCGAGGTTTTGGAGTGACAGTTCATTATACTGCTGCAATCCAAGTTCTTTGAATTTTCCGCAGCCAATACTTCTTCAATAAGACTGAGATTCCAACCTTCAACAAAGGCTTCATTGAATTTTGTATACTGCTGTGATTGACTGTTAGGGCATTTTGCAGGCATAGAAAATCAACATCCGTGACTTCAGAATTCTCAATTTGATTCAATGTTCTTGACCTTCACTCACAAAAAGGCGCGACATGCAATTGTTAACCTTGAAATCGATAATTCACTGCGCTCTTGGTCTCAGCTTCCTGACAGAAAGAATTTCAGATTCACGAAATTAATGGGTTGCTCAAAAAATAATAATGCCCTTTTCACGACGATGGCGCCTGTAGCGATCGACTTAGAATTCGATCAAATAATGGGCTCTGTCATTCTAACAGCTGAAAATTCTCTGAAGCGCAGAGTGTGAATCACACCCCTGTTCGATTCGGAATGTCTTCTGGTGGAAGTAGGCATTTTAGTCATTCCTTGGTGGCAGAGAACCTAGACGTATCGAATGGTTCCCACCGATAGCTTCTGTGGCCCTTGATTTTCTGCTTCGGCCTCCTCTGCACTAATAATGCTTAGGCATCTAACCCCAGTGATTTTCTAGTCTGAAATACATTCCTCGCAGAGGCAACTATAATTTCCGGAAAATCATTCCACTCTCCTTCCCAGAAATACATGACCCGGGATGACAACGTACTCTTGCTAAAATTTCCATAATTGTGCAAAACAACTTTTCTATAACAACAATTATATAAATATCTGAAGCACGCATTTAGAGGTCAGTCGCTGTAACCCCCTTCAACCTCGGTGGCTTCCAATATTGATCGTCAGAGAATAATGGCGTATTGTTTTTTTAATCTCTGGCCTCTTTTTGAGCATAGACATAAGTACGAAAAAGAAACAATATTTTGGTGAGCCAGCAATGGTCAGGAATATAAAGCGGATGCGGGTGGGAAGGATACTGAGAAAATATTGTCCATTGTCAACAGCCTGCTTCTGCTAAACATTGGGAGCCAATGCATATATTGCAATTTCTCCATAGCATTCGAAATCCTGTGTCTTACAGCGTTTAGTTGGTCACGTTGGTTTAGTTATCACAGAAGAAGTGAATGCAGTTGAAATGCTGCACATCGACTTGCGCACTTTCCTTTTTTCTTTTTTTTTCTTTCAACGCTTTCTTGTTCTTCAGTACAATAGTCTGCGGTCCACATACACTGATTTTACACTGCGTCATATTTGGCACTTTTTTTTTTTTTAATTGCATGCTTAAATCTGCACGCTGTCACTTGCTGTGGTATGGCCTGCGGCTTACCACACTTTTTTTTTTCTTAATCTGAGGCTAATGGCACCCGTAATCGCCCTTAGAATAATCGATATCTCACTGCTCTAGATAAGTTGGGCGTTGTCTTCTCCTAGCTCTGATTCCATGTTAATTTCTGCAGATGTTCTATGCCATTTCAGATTAGGGCACAGCACTGAAGAAGATAGAACATGCTAATAGATCGATAGAATACAAGCCAAAACAGAGATAAAAAATGGTGGTGTTACGGCGATCAGCAGGATGCTTCTACCAACAAAGTCTTCAATAGGTCATTCAGCCAGGCATGTCACACATAACCCAGAACAACCCAAACAAAGAATAGTCCATATATATATCACAGCTCCAACGCTATCCAGAGAGAGAGAATTCCTCCACAAAAAATTGTATCAAATGAACTCTAAGTCTCTCCAATATATAGGAATCTTTGGGGGTGTGTGACATGTCCTTTAAGACATTTAAGTCTATATTTTATTCCAGGCCGACCTAGCACATAAGTGGAATAAATTCAAAGTACATGTTTTGCTCATATGATTGAGATGATCTTTAGATCAATCTTACACCTCTCCGAAAGAGGAATCCAATAAAAATATTGGGATCGTCATCTGAGTAGCACAACCCAGAGTTTGGACCTAGTTGTCCAATTTTAACATAAAGTGTATCACAAACGATCAAAGAATATTTGGCTTGGTATCGACTTCGTCATTGTTGCGAGTGAGAGGTATTGTGTCGAAATTTTTTTGTTTAGAGATAGATGATAAAATCTCCATACCATGGGTTATATGACTCGATCAGAAACAAAGACTCATCTATAATTGATGGTTTTGTAGTAGGATCGGTGCTACTTGAAGGAAGATCATAAATAAGCTCAGAAAACACCAAAGACTTCTTTGACTTGGATTATATGAATTCCAAATAGAATTACTACAAAATGACGATCCATTTTGAATATTCCCCCCTAGCAATTGACGTGACAGAATGTTTGTCATAAGGTTGCAATCCGAAATGACAATGGTCTTTTAGAGGAGGATATAATGGAAAAATATTTGTACAACTTTGACGACTGCCAAAGTGAGCTTCTCAATGTATGTGTACTTAAATTCCATATCATTGTTATTACAAATCACATAATATATCAGATCTTGAATCCCATCTTCTTATTGGACTAAAACCATAATGATGGTTATATCTGCAGTGGCAAGATATAGGAAATAATCTCTAATAATTTGGGGGATTGATTAATGATGCTCGGATCAGGGTATCTTTAAGAACACCAAAGGAAGCTTGTGTAACCTCATTCGTATGGAAGGTAACCCTCGTTTTCAAAATTCGAGTAAATCCTTTAGCCATTGCAATGTAGTTAAGAATGAACCTTGTTATAAATTTAGCCTTCCCTTGGAGTCTCTTTGACTTAAGGAGATTGGAAGGAGAAGGAAAATCAATAATGACCTCGACCTTCAATTAATCAAGCCAAATTCCATATTTCAACATGAAAAATCCAAGAAAATGACCAAAACCAACACCAAACACACATTTGTGCAGATAGAGGCATATTTTATAATGACTCCATTGTAAAAATATTGCTCTCAGATGTAGTGGGTGCTCAACCTATTTCTGTGAATGTGCATGTAAGTCTTCCATATACGGTTGAACTATGTGCTTGATGTCATGAAAATAATAAATAATTTCCCTCTGGAATGTGGCCCCAACCTTCTTTAAAACAAAATGGAGCTTGCAATAAGTGAATGTGCCCCAGTGATAGATAAAAGCAGTTTTATATTGGTCCTCTGGGTGAATATTAATATTACTATAATCAGAGAATCCATCCATGAAGGAAAATATTTCACATCCAGCACATTTATCAATAATTTGGTCGATAAAGGGAGTGGGATAGTTTCCTTTCATACAAGCATGATTAACATCCTGATAATCAACACACACTCTAATTGTCCCATGTTTCTTCATGACGGGAACAATGTTAGAAACCTAATTGGTAAGCGGAACATGGTAAATGAATCCAACACGTAAAAAAATTTCAACCTCTGCTTTAATGGAAACAAATTTATTAGGGTGAGCAGGAAGAAGGAATTTTCGCACCAGCTCAACATCAGGATACATTTTAATCTCATGTTCAAAAATGCTGGAGTCGGTATCTAGCATATCCTCATATGACCAAGTGAATACATCTCATAATTCACAAAAAATAGCACAGTAAGTGTCAATTTCATATGGAGAACAAGACACATTGACATGAATGTTTTCTACAGTAGTTGGTTTGGTCGAAATATTCATAGAAATTTTTTCTTCGATATTTTATGGGTTTCGCTTAGAATTGAAAGTGTTGATAGAAATAGAATTCGTCAAGAAATCAATGACAGTAGGGTGATATAGTTCAGATGAATTATCTTCATTGTAATATGGAAGATGGGATCGTTGATGTGATGATTCCCATGGTTATTATTCCAGCATAATGGATTCCATAATGTTCTCATCATTCGAGAATACACGTGAAAAAGGATCAGATGCAGTACCAAAATACAAAGAACGATCAACCCAAATTGTCAGTGACAAAGGATTTGGATTGGCCGCATAAGCCAATAAAATTGATTGCTATGCTAGCTCAATTGGACTTAGCGCATGATTTCACCCAACCTGCCTACTTCGGAATCATTGGGAATATTATTTAAGTCAGATGAAGTGGAAGATATCATATTGGAGGTCTCTATATTTGCGATTTTGACCGATGTCACATGCGACTGTAACGAAAAGGTGCCCATTAGGGAAGGATTCTTAAAGAGTTCTACACCGATGTTCTGAAGAGAAGGTTTGGGTCTATGAACACAAAAATGCTTCTAGTTACCTGGGAACAAGTGGCAAAGAAAGAGAGTTGATAAATGGTTGTGATACTTCATTTATGGGGGAATATGAAAATATGAAAGTAAGTATATGCTACCATAGCTATAGCGTAAACCCATGATATTCCAAGTAATATATTGTAGTCAAGGAGTATGTAAACGACCTCAACTTCAATAGTAACTAATTTTCCCCCTAGTTCTACTTGCAGGTTGCTAATAATTCCATAAGGCTTATATGTACCACCGTCAAAATATTTCAATGTCGTAGGTTATTGTGAAAAAGTCGGTGAGCCAAGTGACTTGCAACAACTCATTTACATGACACAAGTAGATGTACCTTCATCAATGATAGTGCAATGAATGGGGTGATTTAGGACATGTACTTGAATCAAGAATGCTAATTTTGTTGGTAATTGTGGCACATAGCTCACGTGGTTAAACACTACAAGATTTTGATCCCTTGGATCAATTCCACCAATCGCGAACAACAAAGCCTGCTTCTGGGAGGGAAAATTCTTAAGACCCTAAAGAGTTGACATAGCAGAAGGTGACTGAGCTAGGTCTTCTACTATATTATAATTTTTAGTTGGACGAGCTCGAGGGTTGAATGTCGATTTATGAGCTAATCCCTTCGACAACTTTATTGTTAACTCTGGAGGGATAGGCGATAGAGCCGAGTCAGATGAGGTCAAAAATGAAGTGGTAGGTTGATCTATAGCTTGACCATTTGATGGCAACAATGGATTACTGTAATATTTACTTCGATTCGACACCAAAACATTAGTTTTAAGCTTAGTGGTAGATAACATAAGAACTTGCAAACTAGAAGCAGGATCCATAGCAACCATATGTGCTTCCGGGTTCGGAAAAATATTTTTCAACACTACAGATGCAGCAAAAGTCTTAATAAGCTTTGGGAATCTTGAGAGGTGAGGAAAATCTCATATATAATTCTCCTCATCACATATCAAGCATGGGCAACAAGGTTTCTGAAAAGAACTGGATGAATCAGAGGATTTTTCCTACGGGGGTGAATTTTATTTCTTCTTATTTGTCCCCCTTTTCATATTTCCATGTTCCTTGTCACTTTTTCCTTTGTCAGGTGACACGAAATTATTTTAGAAGAAGGCATAGGATCAGATTCAATAGGGTTTTCGTTATAAACAAAAAGCGTAGGACTAGATAGTCGACTTGCTACCAGAGTGCTAACAGAACTAATCACACCATCGTCGGCATGAATTTCCAGACCAGATGGAGCAGGAGGAATAGTAAAATTTGGTCGTGGTGCATTTGGAATATTTTCATAGAGTGTGCCAGACTGAGTGTAAATTAGATCCAAATACTAGGCATGGGAAATTACTTTCACTTCATTAACAACATCGCCTTTGGCCACATCCTCGGTGATATATGGAAACAGGGACTTAATAAACCACTCAACTAAAAGATAATCAGGAATAAATTTTGTATCCATTCGACGACGAAGATGCCACCCGTGTATATGATCTGATATATGAGTAGTAGTGGTCATTTTAAATCTAGTCAAACGATCCATTCTGGTTTCATATCTGATGGGTAACTCAAAGTGGGTTTAAAAATTAGTGGCTAAAGTTGTAAAGTTATGAAATGAAACTCGTGGTAATTCAATGTACCACTTTGTAGCCGGACCAGTAAGCATTCGTTGGAAAATATGCAATCTAATAGAATCATCATTTAAGTAACTTGATGAACACCATAAATTATAAGTCATCACATGGATAGATGGGTCTTCTCTAGAATTTCCATTGAATTTTGGAATGTCTGAGGGTAATTTATGAGGATTCACTGGCCACCAAGGTAAATAATGAATGGGATCATTGGTGAGACGATTTAAATCAGCTAACTCAAATGTTGCAACAAATTTCAACTTTTGATTAAGGTCACGTTGAGCATAACCAAGATAAGATGGAATCACCTCGACAATATGCCTTTGCATACCAATAAATGGATTATGTTGTTGGTAACCCAGATAGGGGTAGGATTGTTGACTAGGACCTGGATAAGCATGATACTTTTGGAATGGCTGTTGTGGTTAGCATGGCATCTGATAAAATAGTTTCCTGTGAGGATGATTCAGACCCGGTTGTGAATAGACAAGGCTAGTAGAAGCCTGTGAAAAAGGAAAACTAGCCTGCGGTTGCAAAATTCCTTATATAGATGGTTGTTGAATACTAGCATGGGAAGATGGAGTTTGTAGACCCGAAACTTGAGGGTTAGGGGTGGAAGGACCCACTTGAGTAGACTAACCAACAACCATAGAATAAATAACAAGTGTAGTAGGTACAGATGCAACATGTTGAACCGGTAGATATTGATACACAATCATTTATGGCTGAACAGGAAAAGTAGGTTTCCATTGAAAACCATCATTCCAGCATATGATTGACATAGATAATATGGAGTACTACAATATGGACAACAAATTTGTGGTCCCCCAACATATGTATTATAAGGATATTTCACATACTGAATTTCATATGATGGGTATCTAGAAAATACTAGATAAGATGGATGGTAATTGGATGAACCAGCTTGATATTGAGCTGATGATGTCAATAAAGGATTAGTTCATTCAGTACTCATAAGAGATGAACCAGACATAATTCCAGATGATGACATGGGTGAAGTCAATGGAATAGAGGAGAGACCAGAGTAGGTTCCACTTAAATCTTGGTAACCCAATGAGATGGACAGACCACCATAAATATGAGACTCGGGTGTCATCGAAAACATCAAATATGAAGTAAAAATAGATGTTGTCGCACCTGTAATAGATGGTACATTCTGAGATGTTGTCTCTGCCATGGTTAAATAACCCAAAAAGTACTCTAACGAATCTATGGGAACATGAGAGTGAAAATGACCAACAAGAGCATAGTAGGTCAAAAGAGGAAAAGACTGATATAAATGAAGCCCCGACCCAAAATGAGTGGGAGTTGAAGGGGTTGTATCTTCTTGAATTTATTCCTCTATCTAAATCAAACCAGGTGAAAGTACTTCACTATTAGGCCCAAGATAAATTTCATACGGTAAACTCTACGGTAAAGAGTAAGAATCGACAATTACTAATGATTGAGGATCAGACGGTTGCACTAGAATAATTTATTGTTGTTCGACTTTAGGATCAATATTTTCTGGTAAAAGAACAATGGGATCTGGATCGAATTCTAGTTGAACAAGATCAGGTTTTGGATTTACCATTTCACTATATTGAATTTTACTGTCCTATAGTAACTGTGAGTGTTTCGTCTCGACAGTAGCAGATAAATCGGGATCAGCCGAAACGACTAGAGACTCAATACTCAAAGGATCAAATGTCTCTGGTATATTTGATAATGTAGCACCAAGAGTTCTAGAGGTACCAAACTAGGTAGGACAAGTGCGCCTTTGTCTACTAGGTGTAGCTTCTGGTAGTAACGGTGGTTTATTCACTTTCCTACGCGAATGATGGGTAAAGGGTTTATATTCTTCCACAACTCATGATTCATTTTATACAAAAAAACAAATGAAAAAAAATAGGGTAATCCTAGGCAAAAGCTTTACCAAGAAACTATGAAGTACAATATACTGCCCCAGTAAACCAAGGACTTATGTACATGCAGGAAATCTTCCTGAATACTGTGTTCGGTGTATCATAGGTACAAGGTGGCTAACTCAGCTACCTATGGATGGTAAGAAACCTAAATTTTTCCTCCCAAATATAAGTGAAGGTAGGTGGAGGCCCAATCCGTATTAGAACTGTCTAATGTGAAACCGCACAGTGAGAGAATCCCCTTATACTTTTCGTACTAGAACACTGCCCGATATACCCAAAATACGTGGATGAGATTTGATATACTTACGTATGTGGAATGAGGTATCACACTCGTAATTTATCGTAGAAAATTAACAACAGCTGCTATGTTTAACGACGCTAGAACATGTCCTCTGGCCTAGACCTCTAAATATTATCATTAACGTTACAATTATTCCTTAGATAAATTCAAATAAATTTTATGTTCATATTTTTATCAATTTGTCTTTCAAGTTCACCGTGAGATGTATTGAAAATTCCTATAATGCAATTAGAATTATAAGAATTCATTTCGAATGAATTTTGACAATGAAAAACTAGCTACAAGGGATACAACAATCATATTTTATGCAATCAACATTGAGAAAATCTAGATGAAATTTCCCTAAACTATTCCTTAGCAACACTCGCAGTCCCTATATGAAAATGCATGTTTTTTTTCAATTTATTTTAAGTTTAGATGAACGAAAAATAAACTAATGCACAAAAAATCGCTCAAAACTTTTAAGAGAAGCGAAATCTAAAATGAAAATTACTCTTTCCCAAAATGAATTGATCGAATTTAAAATTTAACTTTGGAACTATTTGAAAATGACAAAGAAAAAAAGAGAAACATTTATCAAAAAAATCCAAAGTGAGGCAAGAAGAGTAGAGGAAAACTGGTCTCTAGAGGGAATCAATCATTCAAAACTTCAACATGTAAGATACTGAAATGAATTGGAAAAAAGAAAAAAAAATGAAAAATTTTGGTTGGTCACAGGGGCAATGCACCCATGAGTGGGAGACAGTGTGTTCTAGAGCATTGTCCCTAAGTCCGAAGTGCTATCCAGAGCATTGTGTCGAGACCAATAGTGCATTGGTTCTAGAGGACTCTCTGAAAAAAAATCAAGCACACTACTTCTCCTAAGACACATTCAAATGACTGAGAATAAGGAGGTAAAGTCTACTACATGTTGATGGACAAGGAAAAAAACACTATGGATGATCTGGCTGGTACCTAGTATGGTTGCCAATTTTTTTTATGAGAATCAAACCTACAGATAAGTATGCTTTCCCTAAGTGTGGTGGTGCATTTAGAACATCATAAATAAATATATGTGACCTTTTCCTTAAAATGAATAGATAAAGGGAGGAAAACCTACTTGTAATCTATTTGCTTTTCCTTGCCTTCCTCTGTAGCTTCTATCACTCTCAATCCAACTAAAATTTATTGATTGATACCTAGAGTGGAAAATAGAAAACATAAAACAACATAAATGCAATATGATATAGTCAAATTAAACAAATTTAATCAATTAAATTCATATATACACATATAACATTATTGACACGTGCATTAGGAAAGGAACAAATGTATTTATTATGAAGTAGAAGGAAGAGTACAACCAGTTGATCGCTTCATTGTCACTCATCCAGTTTCAGTTCCATCCTCAATACATCCAACATCAACAATCCAAGAACATCACAGTACATGCACAATACCTCCAAGAGTTGTGATCTCACCATCATAACTTAACACAAATTCTTGCTCCCTTGTGCACTATGATCAGTGCTTTATTTATAAGTAGCTGAAGTTAGTTTGATGTAAATGAATCATTGAATGGCTTTCCTAAAAATGGATGAAGAGGTTTCCTTGTTCATGGGAATAGGAGGATAAGAGGTTTGATGGCTTCATGGGTTCCATATTCGAAGCTATCAGATGAGGTAAAAGATGGAACAAATTCTAGAAGCCACTAGAGGTTGGGAAGACTCCTAGAATCCATTGAAAAATCGCTCCTAGTTGATCAACACACTATAAAGTGGACCTAGATCCTCTGCAATGCAGCCTTGCATGGGAGTAGATGCTCTGAAAACCAGTTACAATTGTCTAGGGGTGTGTTAATGGCTCAATGGAGCACTTCAACTGGAATCTAAGAAGTGAAACTTTCATGAATTAAAACCACCAATGGAATGACTTGTTTAGGTCATGTAGCAAATAATTTAGAGTATGATAGACCCTAATAGATATTGATCTATGTTTTGGGATGATGCCCAAATTGACCTGTAAAATCGACCATTAGACCACATGTACAGATCTATGACGGGGGCCCACAGGAGCACAGGATCCACCGCTACGGGAATCTTGTAATATCCCCAAAATGGGAATGCAGCAGTGCATAAGCACAATAATAGAATATAAGGGAGAAATAAAATAATAAAATGTGTTGAGAAACACATTACCATCAAATGAATGAAACAACAGTAAAAATAATCACTTATACATCCTCCCAAGTGGGGAAAATGCACCAATTTGACCCTGAAAGTGTTATTTTTGGAGATTTATGTTTTAAATAGGAGAAATAATGCCTAATTCCCTTCAAATATGTATTAATTCCCTCACATAAAAAATAGGAACAAAAAAAAATCACTTATGATAAGTTAAACATACCTCCCGGCCTCAAATTAGCTTAAAAATAGCCAAATCCCATGACTTTAAGCTATGCAGAATTTCTGAAGCAATTGATAGCATTATTTTCTAAGGGTTTCTACATCAATAGGATAATAAATCATATATCTGGAACTTTATTGAATAATATTCTAAGAAAATGAAGATCTGGCCTCCTTAATACATTATAAAGGTAACTCGACAAGGGTTACTTGAAAGCATGAGTAAAAGAAGAGCATATCTGACTATTCAGATCTGAAATATTGTAGTATCACTAAAAAATTACACAAATATAGCTGAATAATACAATAGAGGGATGAGAATCCATTCCTCTAGATTTTAGGGAGAAGGATTGGCCCCTTTCCAAGGAAACTAGCTCAAAATCAAGGGCTTTAACCCTGCTGCTGCCGCTCTATGAAAAATGACGTAGATCCTGCAAGGGACTACATTGTAGGAGATGAGGAATAGTCTGGCCAACTGCCAAGATGTGAAATGAGCCCAGAAATATTCCTAGATGATCTCTCAAGAGAAGGACGATTCCCTCTACTGAGAAACAGACCCGAAATTGGTGTTATCAAACCTCCACTGCGACACCATGCAACACAACGCTATTATACTACAGAAATAACGCTGAAGCTGGATACTGGTGCTTGGAATCAAGCCTATATGTGGATCAATATAGTACAAAGCTCTCCTAAGAGGCCTCTCAAGGGAAGAGGTGGGATTCCTTCTCGGGAACACCCGGTGCTAAACAACACTGCAACCTTGCTAAATAGCAAGAGGAAGCCAAGTCTAAACAGACCAATATCAAATGATAATATCAAAAACATGAATAAAAAAGGCTCCCATTCTCTCCATATATAGCAATTTAACCTCTTCACATTGGGTCCCATCCATATTTGCCACCAAGCTCATGCAAGTTGTCCTCCACCAAAACTGCATTGTTCGTCAAGGGGATCAATGTATGTAGACAAATTTTTTTTACTTGGTCAAAGTTGACTGAATCAACATGATCCCATCTCTGTTCACACCAAAATGTGCTCAAATTAGCTTCTTATTCTTCCTCCTTTCACATTAGGAGTGTCTTTATTTCTTCAAAAGGGGTTTTATGGGCCTCCTACCCATTTATTCACCTACCTAGTGATAAAACCAACCATAATATTCGATTTAGATGAATGCTAAATTTTTGGAATATTACAGTCCTCCCCTCCAAAATTTTGCTTGTCCTCAAGAAACTATAAAGGTGGAGCAAAAATCCTCCCCTCCTCTTCTTATGGCCTCCTCATCAATAGTCTCCACCACTTCTCAAAATAATCTGCTACAAATCTGCCCTCCAATGTTTCCTCCCAAGTATTCAAAACCACATGGCTCACATCATAGAAAGGTGGAAGGTGTAAGTGGAAACCTCCTTGTTGTCCAATGGCCTCCTCAAGGTAGGAGTGATGACAAACATGGGGAATATTATTCCCAATGAGTGACTCCCACACCCATGCTATCATCCAAATGAAATGAGCCACTCTAGGTAGCTCATCAAAAAGATACTCAACCCCTAGTTCATACAATGTGTTGGGGCTACATGGAGAGATTGGATCCTCCAAGCCAAATGGTTTCTCTCTCCATTTATGGTAAGTATGGGGCTACTGCTGATCTTGGGATGAAATTTCATTTTCTCCAAGAGTGGTCCAAGCTACCCCACCAAACAAATAAACCATGAATTTCCTCCTCCAAAAACTCAAGTTCTTCAAATGGCTCCTCCCACATGAAGAAAAGAGATGTAGTTTGGAAATCATGGGCTGCCCATTGCTTCCCATGAAACATGAATCATGTAAATAAGGGAGAATAATACTCCCAATTGGCATCTCCAACTCATATCCCACTCTCCAAACAAAGCTCCCCATGAATATAAAACTATCAGCAATACATGGAAGAAAAATCCAATAGAAACAAGTTGTCATATTACAAATGGAAAGTGGATCAAAGTCCCTCACATGGAACTAGCGCAGTGCATCCTTGGTCTGCATCAAATCAAAAAATAACAAGTTATTTCCCAACTACTTGATTGCTGCCACAATAATTCTATAATATAGAAACATGAAAGTACAAAGTGGTGTCAATGGTGCACACCAAAAATCATGTGGCTTCCCCCACAAACCATCAATAAGATAGCCAAACTCAATGTTGCAAATGGCTTCAACTACATAATCATACAATATGCAAGAATTGATAATCCTTCTTGGTACAACATGCTACTCATATAAAGTAAATAAGTACAAAACATAATGTGGCATTATACATTCTCCACCATGTACTTGGGACCTTGAGCTGAAATGGCTCAACCGAAAATTCTCCCTCACCTCCAAAGAGTAGGGAAATGGTTGTGACATCCTCTTTATCACCATACGGGCTATGAATCTCTCCATATGCTGAAATATATCATGTTGGATTCCTTCCCAAATGAACTCCTCCGCCAAGGAAAGATATGCATCAAAGTGCATGGAAACTAAGTCCTCATGTGCTGCATGTAGTAGCTTCTCCTTGAGCTTAGAAGCTCTATTCAAGAAGACTCTGCCGTAAGAATAGATAACCACATCATCCACCATATATCTATCATCTCCATCTGAGTCATCAAGAATCATGCAATCACCAAGATCCTTGGAGTACTCTACCAAGAGTTGAGACCTCCAATATGGATCAATCCTCCTAAGAGAGAGTGCTGGTGATCTGCAATGTGAAGCTCTCCACATGTTGTTGTCTTTTCCTTTGACACCCCTCATGTCAACGTCATCCTCCAAATTTCTTCCATGTCAATCATGTAGCTGCTCATGCTCAAAAAGAAGTAGTGACCTTTGGAAGTTGTCCTCCCATGAGAAGCTCTCAGCCAAAAAGAATCTCTCAATCTTGGTCAATGCAAGCAAGAGTGGCCTCCATCTACTCCAATGTATGGAGGATTCCTTCCTCAAAGGAAGTACCCTTTGTTTCTCCAAATCCATGGATCAGCTCCCTTGCACCATGAAGGTGCCGTCCTCCATCACTGCAGAAACTTCTGTCAGCGCAGTATATATAGTGAGAGTGGGTGGTGCTGAAAATGGAAGAGTGTCTCCCTTCTCCTTGATTATCCCAAAATCTCTGCGCTGTACTAGACTCCTCCAAAGTCTTCACCTCTCTGGAACCTAAGAGGGGTGAACCAAATGGCAAGATTCCTCTTACCAACTCCAGATCTGGTGGCCTCCCAGGTGGAATGCCTCCATGTAGTGAGACATCAATGTCAAGAGTAGATTGTACATATGGTTGGGAAACCTTGCCCTTGCCCTTACAGTGCAAATCAGTCTAACTCTTCCTTGCATCAGATCTCTGAAATGGATAGGGGTGTGTGCTCCTCATCAAATGATGATGACCTTCCTCCCTATCTTCTCGTTCCATCTGAAATGCTCCACAATCATGCTGTCCATTGATTATGCCTTGACCTCCATATGTGAGATCCTGGGGAACTTCTTACAATTCTACAAGAAATCCTCCTATTGGAGCATGTGCTCATCTTTCCTCTGCATGAGGTATTAGATATGCTCTAGATGTGATAACGTTGTTTCCCCCATCCTTCTCTTCCTCTTCAATATGAATTGGAGGTAACTTCTCAATAAAAGGATCCTCTTTTGAAAAAGGAACCTTCATGCCCTCTTGTCCAAGGTTATGAAACAAGGATATTCCTTCTAGAAAGGTATCATGCAAGATGTGAGCTTCTCCAATAGTTTTCTGAAGTGGATTTGAGTTTGTAGGTCCTTCCAACTTATGCAAAAGTTTTATGTCTTGGTTTGATTCTTTCATGTTTTTTATCAAACCTTTCTCCCAATCCCTTATTGAAATTTGCAAAAGAAGAAGTATTGACATTTTTCAATGAAAATGACTCAAACATCCACCAAGCATAGGACTTACCTTCAAAATGCAGCACTACAACTTTGATGACTTCATCTTCAGAAATTTGGTGTTGCTGCAAATAGGTGTGCAACTCCTCCACCCAAGCTTTGGCTGAACAAGTTGGGGATCCATCAAAGGTAGATATAGAAAATATATCCATGTTATGCAGCTTTCTCCTCTCCACCTTTATCTTGAAAAACTCTTGGAAAGTGATATGATCTCTAAACTTTTTAGTTCGAGATTCATACTCTTACAGAAAATTACTAAGAGTTTCCCTCCTTGGAATTTCCTCTTCTTTCACCTCTTTCATAGTAGATCTAGGCATTTGACTGTGCTATGCATAATAGGGTGTAGCTGCATGCACACACCTATCATGTGCAAATCTAGATTTGGCTCTAGATCCAAACTCCTCTAGAGATTCCATCTCCCTTCTCATTTTCTTGAGATCTTCTTTAATGCTCTGCATAGATTTAGGAAGAATATTTGAGAGCCTCTCCTCATTATTTCCTCCACAAATGGAGTCTTCTCCTTTCTGTACATCTTCTCTTCTCCTTCTTCTCTTGATAGCATAATGGCTAAGTTCCACGGGCTGAGCCAAGATTATGCTCTGATACCACTGTAATATCCCAAAAATGGGAATGCAGCAGTGCATAAGCACAATAATGGAATAGCAGGGAGAAATCAAATCATAAAATGTGTTGAGAAACACATTGCCATCAAATGAATGAAACAACAACAAAAATAAGCACTTCTACATCCTCCCAAGTGGGGAAAATGCACCAATTTGACCCTGAAAACATATGAATATTTACACTTTAACTGAGAGAAATAACACTTTTTTCCCTTAGAATATGTATTAAGGCCCTCACATACAAAAGAGGGACATAAAAAAATCATTTATGATAAGTTAAACAGACCTCCCGACCTCAAATCAACTTAAAAATAGCCAAATCCCGTGACTTTAAGCTATGCAGAATTTCTGAAGAAATTGATAGAATTATTTTCTGAGGTTTTCTACATAAATAGGATAAGAAATCATAGATATAGAACTTTATTGAACAATATGCTAAGAAAATGAAGAGTTGGTCTCCTTAATACATTATAAGGGTAACCCGACAAGGGTTTCTTGAAAGCATGAGTTCAAAAAGAGAAGATCTAACTATTCAGCTCTGAAATATCGTAGTATAAATAAAAAATTACATAAATATAGCTGAATAATACAATAGAGGGATGAGAATCCCTTCATATAGCTTTCCGGGAGAAGGATTGGCCCCTTTCCAAGGAAACTAGCTCAAAATCAAGGGCTTTAACCCTGCTGCTGCAGCTCTATGAAAAATGATGTAGATATTGCAAGGGACTGTGATGTAGGAGATGAGGAATAGTCTGGAAAATTTCCAAGATGTGAAATGAGCCCATAAGTCTTCCTAGTTGATCTCTCAAGAGAAGGAAGGCTCCCTCTATTGAGAAACAGACCCAAAAGTGGTGTTATCAAACCTCCACTGTAACACCCTGCAACAAAACACTATTCTGATACAAAAATAACACTAAAGTTGTAGAATGGTGCTTGGCCTCAAGCCTAGATGTGGAGAAATATAGTACAAAGCTCTCCCAAGAGGCCTCTCAAGGGAAGAGGTGGGGTTCCTACTCGGGAACATCCAGTGCTAAACAGAACTGCAACCCTGCTAAACAGCAAGAGGAAGCGAAGTATAAACAGACCAATATCAAATGATAATATCAAAAGCGTTAATAAAAAAGGCTCACATCCTCTCCATATATATCAAATGAACCTCTTCACATTGGGTCCCATCCATATTTTCCACCAAGCTCATGCAAGTTGTCCTCCACCAAAACTATGATGTTCATCAAGGAGATTCAATGTATCTAGATAGCTTTATTGACTTGGTCAAATTTGACTGAATCAACATGATCCCATCTCTGTTGTGTTGCACTAAAAATTTTCATCCTGAAATTCTGCTATATGTATGAGATCATTATCACTCATACATCCTCCTTTGCAAGTATAACATACCAGTTCTTCATGTCAAGCCTTGAAAATAAGAGAAAAGTTTTTAAAAATCTCCTTAACTCTGGTATCACACTTTCTCTTTGTCTTGCCTGCAGTCCCGCACCTAATTTTCATGACTCATATGTACCTTAATTCAATTTCTCTGTGTTATGGGTGCGGACCCCTCTAAAATATTATAAAGGCGCAAGTAAACTCAAAAAACTCACTTTCAGTAAATTATAGAAGCCTCTAGAGAGAATCTTGCAGTGGCAGAACAACTCTTTTGAGGTTCATGTATCCCTTACCTTAAGGAGATAACCCCTTGATGTGAGGATCTTATCCCTTTGAAGGAGGATTCTGTTGAAAATGAAACAAGATGATGAAGCTTAGTGAAATGAAGTCGGCTTCACTAAGTGGGCCCGCAGGCTATTTTTGGCGCAAAGTCTATTTTTAGACTATGTCTATTTTTAGACATATGGATCATGGTCTATGAGTTGTAGGATGATATTTATGGATGATTGGTCGAGTTGGTAAAAATAGATGGACCTCTATTTTTAGACATTGGGCGGTTTCTATTTTTAGACTGTCGGGCTAAAAATAGAACAATCAAATATTATTAACCCTTAATAATATTTAGACTATAAACATTATATTATCCTCTTGGAGCACTTCAGTTTGATGCTTGGATGTGGCACATGCAGCTGAAAAAAGGAAATACGCTTTTCCTAAGGGTTAGTTGAGCTATTGCATGGTTGACTTCAGTTAGAACTCATGTGGCAGAGTTTGGTGGAGTTGATGAGACAGTTGGTGGAGTTGTGTTCGGTTTAACTTAGTTGAACTAGTTGTATTTAGTCTAAATGAAAAATACACTAGTGATGAGTGGTGTGAATTAATTATTAATTAATTCACTAATTATTAACTCATAAATCAACTAAAGAACACATCCGTTAACTGCAATGCATGGACAGTTCAGTGGAGACCAGTGTTAGAGGTGGGTGAAAGGGTGAGTCTACTATCGGTTGTGACTATTGGCTGTGCATGAGATTTGCACACACATTGATGGAGATTGCCAATGAGGATTGCGCAGTTGGAGCTAGTGGGATTTGAACTTGGATCTCATCATTAATCAACTTGGATTGCGCAGTAGAGGCAGGCAGACTTGTGGAGGAGATTTGAACCTGTGACTTGTTCACTTTCTATACTAGTTTGTGTGTAGCATGTGAGATAGTGCTGAGAGTTGTGAGAGCTTTGTGCTATGTATTGTTACATGTTCTCTATCATTATAATATACAGATATTTGGGGGTTTTCAGCTGTATGCTTTCCCCATTACATACTGTGTTATATGTGTGCTTGATTATGTTTTAATGTGCGCATGCGATTGCTTCTATTTCCGCATATTGATGATCAATTGTAGAAGAGGTTATGTATTATGCATGAAGCTTAAATAGTGTGTAATCAGGATAATCTCGGTGAATAATTCAGCTATTATTCAAATTTCTACATGGTATCAGAGAGAAATTGATCATCGGATCTATTACAGTGATTACAATTTATTTCGGTAGACAGAGTCTGTAAGCGGGCCAGGTAGCCTCTGGATCCATCCTTTCTTTGAAAGGTGATATATCCAGTAAATGCCCCTACAGTCGATCTCTGTGCTAGAAATACTTTGTTCTCACATATCGGAAGCGGTTGAGTTTTGAGCTGGTGGAATTCGAATTTGCAGCAGAATTTGGAATTCGAATTTGCAGCAGTTTTCTTGGTGTCGAAGTCAAAATGTCTTTCAACGGATTGCGACTGGAGTATGCCCTTGAGGGCAGTTCGAATTATGTTGCATGGAAGGACAGAATGGAGGCGGTATTAGATGATAACAGGCTGAAGGAGTTCATAGAGGCTGAGGTCCCAAAGCCTACTGATGCTGCTCAAGTTGAGGCTTGGCAAAAGAAGATGGCAAAATGTCGAAGGATTCTGTTGGAGGGCGTGAGGGATCACATTGTATCCAGCATGCATGGAAAAGCTTCTCCATACTTGATGTGGAAAGCGTTGACAGATTTATTCCAAAGCAAGAGTGACCAGAGGAAGTTGGCGCTCAAGGATAAACTCAGACATATAAAGATGGAGAAAGGCGACAATATGCCCAAGTACCTCACGAAGTTCATCCAATGCAGGGATGAGCTGGGAAGTGTGGGGGTGACTGTAGATGATGAGGAATTGGTGAGCTTGGCTCTCCTTGGTCTTCCGAAGAGTTGGCATGCCTATCAGGATTCTTTCAATGGTCGGGAGAAATTGCCAGGATGGGAGCGAATTTGGTCAGATCTTGTGCAAGAGGAGATAAGGCGGAGTACCAGGGATGGATCTTCATCAAAAGCATCTGATGAAGAAAATTGCGCTTTGGCTACCAAAAAAAAGAAGGGGAAGAGCAAGAAAGCTTCTCATTCCGGTGCGAAAGGCAAGAAGCAGGACATGTCCAAGGTGATGTGCTTTCACTGTCACCAGCACGGACATTATCCCACAAATTGTCCGCAGAAGAAGAAAAATAAGCAGGCTGCTGGATCTGCAGCTGGAGAGGCCTTAGCCTCGCAGTTTGAGCTGGATTTTTCGCTGATTTCATGCTTAGTCTCAAGTGTGATGGGATCAGTATGGTTCTTGGACAGAGGTGCGTCTTTTCACATGACTGGAGATCGAGATTTGTTTTCAGATCTGGATGAGAAAGGTCTTGGAGTGCACATCGAGATGGGCGATGATGGTAGATACAGTGCGACTGGTATCGGTACCATTTCCTTTAAGAGGGAGTCTGGTAAACCCTTCGTATTGAAGGATGTGATGCATGTTCCAGGATTTAAGAAGAATCTAATCTCTGTGGCGATGTTAGAAGACAAGGGGTACGATGTTGTCTTCAACGAAGGAAAAGCCTTCCTGCGCAGTAAGACAACTGGAGAAACCTGGAAGATAGGGGTTCGAGTCAAGAACCTTTATTAATTTCATGTAGATGGCGGTGCAGCAATGGCATGCAAGGCTAAAGGAGTGGTGAGCCGGGATGATGGCGAGTTGTGGCACCAGAGATTGGGCCACCTTCACCATGGAGCTTTGAAGATACTACAGCAGATTTCTACTGGGCTTCCTAAAGGCACTCTTGCACAGTCAGATCAGTGTAATGGGTGTACCTTGGGAAAATTTGTGAAAGCCACCTTTCACGAGAAGGATAGTCATGCCATGACGATCCTTAAGAGAATTCACACAGACGTGTGTGGACCTTTCTCAGTAGCTTCGACAGCAAAGCACAAGTACTATGTGATCTTTGTTGATGATTTTTCTTGGAAGTGCTGGATCTTCTTCATGTAGAAGAAGAGCGAGACATACTCAAATTTCTGTGAGTTCAAGGCACTGGTTGAGAAGGAATCGGGGAAGAATGTGAAGGCTCTTAGGAGCGAAAATGGTGGTGAATTCATCTCTGGCGAATTCAAAGACTTTTGCAGCGCAGAAGGGATTCGAAGAGAGCTCATAGCACCTCATAACCCACAGCAGAATGGGGTTGCTGAGTGAAAGAACAGAACGATCGTGGGTGCTGCACGAGCGATGTTGCATGATCAGGGCCTACCCTTTCACTTGTGGGTGGAGGCATGCAATACTACAGTATATGTGCAGAACCGTTGTCCTCACAAGATACTTGGCATGAGTACACCAGAGGAGGCGTTTTCTGGTAAGAGGCCTGATATTTCCCATTTTAGGATTTTTGGTTCACCTGTCTACATGCATGTGATGAAGGATGCCAGGAAGAAGCTGGATCTGACCACAGAGGTTGGGATATTTGTGGGGTACACTGATACGCCCCACAACTATCATGTGTATTTGCCAGACAGTTGCAAGACTGTTGTGCGACGGGATATCAAATTTCAGGAGGAGAAAGCCATGCAGTGTTTGCTTGAGAGGGAGGCACACTTGCACGCAGATGAGGAGCTATTAGTTCCTAAGGATGAGTCTTAGGATGTGGATCAGCCATAAGATGAGGTTCATGGAGTGGAAGAGACCACTCATGCAGCGCCAACCATCAGAGGGCGCAAGCGCACTACAGAAGCTGAGCGACTGGCTCAAGATGCAGAGAAGATTGTAGGACCACCTACAGCACAGCGCAGACAGAGACAGTAACCGGAACTGTACACTGGATACATGGCTCTTGTGAGAAAATGTGTCGTGACAGAGCCATCCTCTTTCGAGGAAGCTGTGGAGGACCCCGCATGGGTAGATGCCATGGTGGAAGAGTATGATTCAATTGTCAGAAACAGTGCATGGGAGATTTTCCCAAGGCTAGAGGAGAAATCAGTGGTGGGTTCAAGATGGATCTACAAAGTGAAGCAGGCGACTGACGGGAGTGTGGAGAATTACAAGGCAAGATTTGTTGCCCGAGGCTTCTCACAGATAGAGGGGATCGATTATGAGGAGACCTTTGCACCTGTCGCAAGGTATTCTTCCATACGGACGATTCTAGCTCTCTCAGCGCAGATGGGGTGGCACATCCATCAGATGGATGTGAAGACTGCATTCCTCAATGGAGTCATTGAGGAGGAGGTGTAAATAGAGCAGCCCAAAGGTTTCGAGATCTTCAACAGTGAGTCGCATGTGTGCAGACTCAAGAGAGCACTGTATGGGTTGAAGCAAGCACCTCGTGCTTGGTACACACGGATAGACAGTTATTTCACCGGACTTGGATTCTCCAAGAGTGAGGTGGACCCTAACCTATACCAGATTGTGGTGGAGGGTAAGTTGCTGATCATTTTACTTTATGTAGATGATTTGATTTTGACGGGTGATGAGCTGTTGATACTTTCATGCAAGGAGGATCTTGCTAGAGAGTTTGAGATGAAGGACTTGGGCCTCCTTCATTATTTCCTGGGATTGGAAATTTGGCAGTGGAGTGATGGACTGTTTGTTTCTCAGGGTAAGTATGCTCGGGAGATACTGGAGAAGTTCAACATGCATGGCTGCAAGCCTGTTGATATTCATCTTCCTGGAGGTTGGAGGAAGGAGGATGCTACTTCAGCGGAGGTAGTAGATGCCACTGTTTATCGATAGTTGGTGGGGTCGCTTATGTATCTGGTCAATACACGACTCGATATATGCTATGTTGTTAATCAGCTTTCACAAGCTATGGTTAAGCCTACCAAGCTCTTCTAGAAGGCAGGCAAGCATGTATTGTGTTATCTTAGAGGCACATCGGGATATGGCTTGTGGTACAGACAGGAGGATGAGGTGAAGCTATGTGGCTTCACATATGCAGATTGGGCAGGGAGCCCAATGGATAGAAAGAGCACATCTAGAGTGATCTTCAGTATCAGGTCGACAACAGTTTCTTGGTACAGCAGGAAGCAAAGATCCGTGGCACTTAGTTCAACAGAGGTTGAGTATATGGTAGCAATCTTGGCTGCATACGAGGCCATATGGATGAGGAAGATCCTGGTCGGGTTGTTCGGGTCACACTTGGAGCCTACTGTGATTTATTGTGATAACTAGAGTTGCATTAAAATCTTGGCTAATTCAGTATTTCATGATAGATCTAAACACATTGACATCAGGTACCATCATATCAGAGATTGTGTGCAGCGGAGAATCATGTTACTTTCATATATTCCCACGGAGGATCAGGATGCTGATATCTTGACGAAGGCGCTCACCAAGAGCAAATTCGAATACCACAGAGGCAGGATAGGGGTTGCAGATAATCCATATCTTGTTGAGAGGGAGTGTTGAAAATGCAACAAGATGATGAAGCTTAGTGAAATGAAGTCGCCTTCACTAAGTGGGCTCGCAGGCTATTTTTGGCGCAAAGTCTATTTTTAGACTATGTCTATTTTTAGACATATGGATCATGGTCTATGATTTGCAGGATGCTATTTATGGATGATTGGTTGAGTTGGTAAAAATATATGGACCTCTATTTTTATACATTGGGCGGTTTCTATTTTTAGACTGCCGAGCTAAAAATAGAACAGTCAAATATTATTAACCCTTAATAATATTTAGACTATAAACATTATCTTATCCTCTTGGAGCACTTCAGTTTGATGCTTGGATGTGGCACATGCAACTGACAGAAGGAAATACACTTTTCCTAAGGGTTAGTTGAGCTATTTCATGGTTGACTTCAGTTAGAACTCATGTGGCAGAGTTTGGTGGAGTTGATGAGACAGTTGGTGGAGTTGTGTTCGGTTTAACTTAGTTGAACTAGTTGTATTTAGTCTAACTGAAAAATACACTAGTGATGAGTGGTGTGAATTAATTATTAATTAATTCACAAATTATTAACTCATAAATCAACTAAAGAACACATCAGTTAACTGCAATGCATGGACAGTTCAGTGGAGACCAGTGTTAGAGGTGGGTGAAAGGGTGAGTGTGACTATCAGTTGTGACTATACCTATGCATGAGATTTGCACACACATTGATGGAGATTGCCAATGAGGATTGCGTAGTTGGAGCTAGTGGGATTCAAACTTGGATCTCATCATTAATCAACTTGGATTGCGCAGTAGAGGCAGGCAGACTTGTGGAGGAGATTTGAACCCGTGACTTGTTCATATTTCGTGCTAGTTTGTGTGTAGCATGTGAGATAGTGCTGAGAGCTGTGAGAGATTTATGCTATGTATTGTTACATGTTCTCTATCATTATAATATACAGATTTTTTGGGGTTTTCATCCGTATGCGTTTTCCCATTACATATTGAGTAGTAGTGCTTATTTAACGTTTCTAGAAGGAAAAATTGATGATCAATTGTAGAAGAAAGGTGCACATGCACAATGTTATGTGTGTAATCAGGATAATGTCGGTGAATAATTCAGAAAATTATTCAAATTTCTACAGATTATATCCCTTCATAGTTGGAACTGAAACCTCCTCTTTTGCACTATAAAAAGAGGCATTGGGTAGCCTCAAGGGGAGTTCAAGCTTTAGAATTATTTGAGGTTAAGTGCTGTTGGAATTTAGACTCATTTAACTAAGATTTTTGTGAGGATAGATCACATACCTCTATCTTTCTTGGTTGGAAGAGTGCAAGGCTTGTCAAAGTAGAGGAGATTCCTACTTCAGACCCCGGGAAGGCCTGTTCAACATCAAGGCTAAGGTTGTAAGGTTTTATTTATTCAAAGTTAATACAAATGAATTCATTTTTCTCAATAAGCTATTAATTAAATGTTTATTTCATGGATTCCTTGACCACCATGATAGGCATGATTTATAATATTTACGATACAGGTGATATTTAATGTTTTCTTGTTTGTGACTACAGGTCTATAAGGATAACTCTTT